>JAPFFP010000008.1:1300562-1320522 GCA_026153255.1 Solanum medicagineum | reverse complement strand
TGTCCACATAAATAATAAACATCCTTACCACACGGCACTCACCTAGATGGAGTTTACCACACTTATCACAAGGTGGCTTTCCCTTCGCACCTTGAGTCATACTAGCTTGAGATTCAGCACCCTGGGCTTTGTAATTCTAGTAACCATAAGATTTCCAACAATACTTGTTTGATTGGATGGGAACACTCGCTCTAGATGGTGCATGATGAGAGGATCTCTTCTGAAAGTAGGACTTGTCACCCCTATTATGTCTCTATTGGCTAGGCTCATGTCCTGCTGATTTAACTTTCCTGTTCATCTACTCTTCTCTATCTCTTTTCTTATCCTCCTCTGTCTATTGGTCATACACTATAATCCTAGAGATGTCTATGCCTGGGAACAACAAGGCTACTTTGCACTCCTTCTGCACATGTCTGCCCAAGCCAGACACAAACTTCCTCATCCTTTCCCTCATATCTTGGACCATCTCCGGAGCATATTTGGACAGCTTAATAAACTTAAGACTGTACTCCTTAACGGTCATCCCTCCTTGCTTTAAGTTCACGAACTCATCAACCTTTGCCTCCCTCAACTCTTGAGGAAAGATATGGTCAAGGAAAATAGCTTCAAACTCCTCCCACTCCGCAGGCTCAGCATCTTTACCCCTACTATGTTCCCATTGGTTGTACTAGACGTTAGCAACATCCTTCAGCTGGTAGGAGGCAAGCTCAACTCTTTCAATCTCATTGGCATACATAGCTTTCAAGACCTTATACATCTCATCAATGAAGTTCTGTGGGTCCTCCTCAACCTTTGACCCCATATACACTGGCGGGTTCATCCTCAAGAAATCTCTGAGTCGAGTTATAGCTGTGGAATCCTGTGAGCTAGTGCTAGGAGCCTGAGGACCTTAACTGTTATGCTGGGAGGCCACCAGCTGAGTCAGCATAGTAATAGCTCCTCTAAACTCTGCCTCGGTAGTCGGAGCTGGCTAGGGTTGTGCAGGGGGCGCCTGTGGGACCTCTGCAGTCCTGGCAGGCTAACCTCGTCTCCTCGTCTCTGTTTGGGTGGGGACCTCTTGCTGGGCATTCTCAGCAGTTGGTGCTGAGGCATCTCTCTGAGCAGCAATTCTTTTTGGCGGCATATTCTGCAAACGTGTAACGCACGAATTAGAATGGGATTTCCATAGAGTTAAACTCTATCGCATTAACTCAGATCATAGAAGAAGGGTAACACTTCCTAATGTCTATACCCTCTTGTTTATGAAGTGAGGTACGCAATACACCCATAAATTAGGTTCTTCTAGACACAGTTTCATAGAATCCTTAGGACACTCGAACTCTGTGCTCTAATACCAAGTTTGTCACTCCGCGGGAGGGTACCCTAGACGTAACAAGCACTCGGAGATTGCTAGCCCCCAAGCGATCCACCTAGTCTCATCACATTCATTCAGTCGGTCGATTAGCGGAAGACACTAAAGAAATGACCTTAACTATCAGTAGGCTACAAGACTCATCCATTATGTCTATCATATGAAACAACTATAACGAAAGAACTCGGTTTAAAAAGGGAAAAGGGGAAAAGAACCCCAACATCAACCATCATCTATCTGTGTCTATGAAGCCTCTATTTCTAATAGGTCTAGGATGGTACCATGACAGGCTATGACTATGACAAACTTAGAATAACTTAAAGCAATAAGAAAGGGAAATAACGACATCCTCCGAATACAGGGAAGAACTCACCAAGTCTCGGGCTGAAAGTCTGTGAACCTCAACGATTTGTCTGCTGAAGTCCTCTGTCTACTGAATCTGCATCATGAAATGCAGAGCCAAATGGCGTTAGTACATGGAACATATTGTATGTAAAATGGGCTAAAAGTAAATAGTATAGGCAAGACAGTATAATATGACATCAGCTCGTCAGTTACTCAATCTCAACTCATGATAAGGAATAGGACACTATCACATCACCATCAATCAAGACTCATACTATCACATCAACACCAGAGTACTATCAAAATGGAACCTATCTGGGAGTTTCTCTAACCGACAACCACCACCTATGAGCCGGTGATGATAGAACAAAGAGGTATCGTTGCCACATCCGTCCAGTACCTTGCCGAGGTAAAAGACGAGTCTGTCAGTGTATCCGAAATTCTGTCAAGTCCTCTTTGTGACAAAGGAAACATCCGCTTTCATGGTCCAATCCTCTCCTACGCTAGCCACGTAGTTAATGCATGCGAGTGGGACTCACTCTTACCCATTTCGGTGCTCAATAATCCTCTTATGCCTCGATATGCTCATAAGTCTATCAATAACAGAATGCCTGCACAATCAGTCTCTCTCAGACAAGGACATTAACTCATCTGGTCATCTATCAACTCGAGGGGTTAGAAACATTTGTTAAAATTCACGTTCAACCTCTTAAAGACTCTAAGGGTCTCACTCTCAATCAAATTCCATCAACGTTATCATCAATACTCACCCAATTCAAGACAGGACCACAACAACCAAGCACAGTTACATAATCAAGGCTCTAGACATCAACCCCTAGGTTCATTCTTGTAATCTTTGGCAATTAAGCATTTAGAGTTCATACAACAGTTCAAATAATCATTAAGTATTTGAAGTTATGATGATCATCAATTCAAGAAAAATATATGTAGAATAATAGTAGTTTTCAAGAAAACATTCAAAACTTTTACAAGCAAGATCTATCACCTTCAACTATCAACCTAATACATTTAGTGGGGCACATGGGAGAACAATCCCATGTTTGGGCAGCCTTTAAATACCTGGAATGAAGATTATCTCAATCTTCTTCAAGAACTTAGCCCACACTTTGCAATCCCCCAAGCTTTCCTGTCTCCTCTCTCAAGATTTCTTCATGTAGAAACTAAGAAAAATGAGTTTAGAAACACTTTATCGATATAAAACGACCCTTGAATGCGTTTATAGACTTAAACATAGGTTGGGAATACCCAAAATACTCTTCCCGATTTTAAAAGAAAAATTTCACAAATCATGTATTGGTCTGCAATGCGCTGAGGGCGCGGACCAGTGTATTTTTCGCTAAAATTTCTCCGTACGAATTTTATCCCTCCTGTCGAAATTTCTAAAAAAAACGTAAGTGCTGATCCGCGTCTAGGGCGCGTCGCGACCCTGGCGCGTATCAACACTGTCTCGGGGAAAAATATGAAAAAATTATTTTTTGACCTGGTTGCTCTAAAATTGGGTTGAGGCCATTTTCCCACTCGATTTTTTGCGATGATTGCAAATCTGGTCTCAAATTTCCCATCGGAGTTTTGGAAGACGCGTTATGTGCACGATTACGTTCTAGGGGCATTTCGATGATTTCGCGGGGTGTTACAATACATATGATCCTTATAATTTTATGATTGACAGACTTATGTTATGTATCAAATATAACCCTAAGTTTGTGAGTGATATTAGTTAAATGTATCTAGTACCAAAATTTACTTAAATATAAAGACGTATGTCTCTAGTGTAGAACCATAGACATGATACATGAAAATCTTTGATTCAAAAACTTCGGTCTATGTATCAAAAATAATATTTGAATACGATGCATTGTCGATACATTACAATGTACCGTAAAGCTGAAAAGTACAGATTATACATGTTTGAAAGGTAATAAAAAGAATCACCAGATATATTAGAAATTCAAATTTTAGTAAAGAAGAGTGTGTAGTAATAGGTTCAACTTTTTTTCTCCTCTTTTTAGAATCTTTTTTCAATTGGGAATTTCGAAGTTGATCTTACATCCTTCTTTGCTTTCTTCTTATGCAATTTCGTCATGATTAATGAATCGCTCCATTGTTTGGATCTATTTTTATGAAAACTATTATCATCCGAAGAATTGTCAATTGGTCAAGAAGAAAAAAAATCAATTGATGAAGTTGAAATTATTTGACTAGTGAGAGAACAAATTTGAAATTCAAATATTATAATGAATGTTGTAATCATTGTGATTGGGGGAGTGAAATAGGAGAGATTTTAGGATTGAAAAAAGCAAGAGAGAATCCTATGAGGAAGAAAAAAAGTGATGTATCTGAATGAGTGGGGTTTTGGAGAAAAAAGAGAGATTTTGAAAACATTTAGAATGGTTAAAAATAATAAAAAATATGATAAAAAAGGATGTGTATATAGATAATTATTTCTATTATTTATTTACATTGAAATGTTGAGTTATTTTAATAGGAAATATCTTGAAAATCATTTTGTATGATGATTTAAATGCACAGTTGAGTATTTTCTTTAATTTCACTGCGTCTTCCACTAATTGAATGAGTGATCAGACTAAGTGGTTTGCTAGAAAACCAGAAATATTTTCTGAGTGTCATATGCCAAGTCCAAACAAAAGAGATGGTGTCCAAGATAATTCTATTGTTGTATCCATCAACGAGCTTATATTTTGACTCAGTCGAGGAACCATAGTGCGTTTCTCTTTGGACGCCTTAAAAATAAATTGTTACCTGAGGACTACTAACAATTTCATAACCTCAAAATTTGAACTTAAGCTTCAAAGCTTTCTCTTATGATTGTCAATAGAGTTTTGTAAATCATCACGAGCAAATAATGACGACCCTTTGTCAGATCAGGGGAGAGAAAGCGTAACATCATTGAGTTTGAATTTGAAGAAAATTCACATAATTATCCATGGAAAAAGAAGATCAAGAAGGAAAAAAACCATCTATGAAAGAAGGAAGAATATCATTAATTTAGGATTATACGCTAATTTGGAAGAGAAAAGATAATAGAGAAATAAGTAATATATATAATACTTAAAATTAAGCTTAAATGCTCTAATAGAAAAATAATTATTCAATGGATAATGTAGCTATAAATTGTAATTATTTTTAATTATAGCTATGTATAATAAATACATAGCATATATCAGCTATACTATATAATTTTTCTAAAATAACAAAGTTTGAAGTAATTTAGTTACTAAATAAAGTATTTATTTTATGTTAAGATCATTAACCTCCAAATTACACTTCATGTTTGCATATGTGTCAATTTGATTAGAGTTCCAACTTGTTGAACTTCTTACTACTTTTTCTTTGTTTAGAATCTTTAAATGACAATAATAAGGTAAAATAAAAAGCTTCAAAATTAAATTAACTGCCGGGTTAATGGAATCACATCATAGGATTATACCCAATCTTTCGACAGATAAATGAAAAGAATAAATGATTTGTTGAATGAAGTTTTTCACGTGATGATTAATTGGCTTATTACACGATAACCAACTTTACACCTAAGAAAAAAATTCCCTTTCCTTTTGAACAACTATACTAGTAACAATAGATACTAAACTGTATGCCCATATCAATTCGTTTTATGTTATTTTTTTAGTATCAAGGACAAATCAAGCATTATCTTCTTTGTATAAGAGGCTGCAAATCTGAATATGACAAAATAACAGATAAAATATATAGTCCTTATTGTGTAACCTTAACCCTTGTTTGGATGGTTGTCGCCCCTCACATTGTATTGTATTGTTAACTTAAATATAATATTTATTTGATAGTTACTTAAAAATTCTATTGTATCATATCATTTAAATTCATCGTTAGGTAATGACGAAAAAATTCATTTTGTGTAATGACTGATTTGGTGTGGTTGCATCATTACTTTAATATTTTATTCTCATTTTTTGCTTTATTTATTATTTAATATTTTATTTTATCATTTACCCTATCTTTTCATGATATCTACCATATATCATATAATTTTTGTGAGTTTATCATTCAAGTTTAGATGTATGACATTATGTAACGACTGAGAACAATCCAATTTATTCAAACAACAATGATAATTTCGTCTCAATTTAAACCTAGTCTCAATCATATATATAAATTGCAATTGTAAAATACACATAAAATGATCCTCGCATACTTAGTATGTGAACCAAACGTTCACTTATCGTTTTTTTAATTTATTAGATATCAATTATTATTATTATTTTTGGATAATTTCGAAGGACGAAAAGAAAACCATAGCGCTTAAATTATTTATGTAACCAAAAAATAGAAGGGAGAAGAAGTTGGAAGGAAAAAGGAAATGGAGAGATGAGTGGAGGTACTTTGAAACTTTCCAGGCTGTGGACAAACACAAAAATTCTCTCCTCAATTATTTTCACTTGTCAATTTTCTAAGGCTCTAATTTGGGAGGTCTTTTTAACTTTCTCTTAACTTGTCTCCTCTTTTATGCTTTAATTTTTCCCTTTCTCATTTCACTTTTTTTTCCTAAAAACTTTTTTAGGGTCGAAAGAAAAAATTAAAAGATGTGCTTCAAACAAAATGAAATGACAGAAATCCCAATTACACATTAACATAACACAAAAGTAATATGATCAATTATGTCTCAGTTTTATATCAAAATCAATAGGAAATAATTAAGGATCCAATTGAGTCAATAGCAATCAAGACACCACCATCATCGAATTTAAGGATTTTAGTCGTTCGTTTTATGTTAATCAACATATTAAAGGAACTCAACTCTTTATGAGATTCATACGACAAAGAACTCAAAAATAAACTAAATATATTTGTGCATTGGTGTATGTATGTGTGTATATTTTTATATATAATAAGAGGGAGTTAAGCTGCTCAAGCAGGCAGCAAGTCGACATGCCTGCTTGAGCAGCTTGGGGTATATCTGTAATTTTATTGTGATTTCCCCGTTTTAATTTATTTGCTTTTTTTTTTAATTATATATATAAGAGGGAGTTAAGCTGCTCAAACAGGTAGCAAGTCGACATGTCTGTATGAACAGCTTGGGTATATCTGTAATTTTATTATGGTTTCCCCGTTTTAATTTATTTGTCTTATTTTTTAATTTCTTATACATCTAAAAATTACATTAAAAAATTATAAATGAGAATAATTGACAATTTAAAATATTTTTAAAAACATCAAAAAAAAGTTAATTGATTCTTGAAATTAAGTTGTCGATGGCACATAAAATGGAATAAAATAAGTAACATGTATTATTTAATTTGTTAACTATATAAAAGCATTGTAAATCTCAATAATTAACGACATTTGATTGATTCTTAACAGTCTATCTATGTGACATACATTTGAACAAAGGAAGTAATATATATTATTTCAAAATTACATTAAAAAAACTATAAATCATAATAACGAACAACTCAAAATATTTAAAAAAAAACATATTATAAGTTTGATTTGACAGTAGAATCAGTGTCAAATAAAAATGGGTAGATGAGTAACAAATATTGTTTCAAAATAATGTAAAAGTAATGTAGATCACAATAATCAAAAAAATTAAAATTTTATCAATGCCATATAATTAAATTGAGATACAGAAAGTAACATACATTGTTTAAAGGTTACATAAAAATAATTATAAATCACAATGATTAACGACTTAAAATATCTAAAGAACATACTAAAATTTGATTGACTATCTAAATTTTATCTACATCACATGAATTGAGGCAAAAAAAAAAAATGAAATAGATATTGGCCTCGTGCTAGAACGGACACCTGTATCTAGTACACACGCGCGCGCGCGCACACACACATTAGTCACAAGAGCTCATGCCAGCACGGCCCAAACGCACGTTATTTTTTTTATTTCGATTTGTGTAGCACTGATAGACTTTTTATACATATATTTTAAAATTTTAAGTTATAAATTATTGCGACTTATAACACATTTTATGTTATTTTTAAATAATATATGTTAATTATGTTGTTCCAGTTTATGTTGCATGTACAATATTTTGAGATTTTATTTATTTTTAAAATATTTTAAATTGTTAATAGTTAAAGCAATTGGAAAAATAATTTATTAGTGGTAATATTGTAAAATCAAACAGTTGAAATAAACATATCAACTGACAACTGCTTTTAAGATGAAATGATTTACTGTTGAAGCAACTGAAAAAATAATTGATAAAACTACATATAAAATCAAGCAGCGAAAATAAACATGTTAATCGATAACTGCTTTTAAAAAAATATTTATTCAAGATAATATTATAAATTCATAATTTAAATAGATAAATAAATAATTAATAAAAATAATATTGTAAAATTAAACAACGGAATGAGGCATGCTGACCTTAAGGTACCTGCTAAAAAAAATAGTAGTAATAATATGCATCGGATCCGTTCCGCAGTTTCCTTGATTCAGGTGAGAGAGGATCACAAAGTCCACATATTCTATACACATTTCAATTAATTAACCAAAAACTTTTTCCTTACAAATATTATATCAACAAAGTTCATTATTAGATTTGTTAAAGTGGCAATCATGCAACTTTCTTCTAAAAAAATAATTCATCAATCCCGATAATACATCAATCTTCGTAATATATAATTTTAGTTTCCAAAGTTTCTTGAGAAAAGATATAGCCATCGTCAAATTTGTTTGGATTTTTCAAAAAGATATTTTAATTTTATAGAGATCTTATGACTTCTAAATAATTTTTAATTAAATTAAATATGTTTATTTTTGTACATGCCTTTTTGATTTTTTAAAATATTTTTATAATCGATAATCATGAGACTAATTTTTTATTTCATGATTAACGCACTAAGTGATAGCGAACTGGCTACATGCTCTTTTCTCACATTCTAGCAATGTGAATATTTAAAAACAATATTTGACCAATATAAAAAAATCATGTAACATTCCACATTGAATTCTTTTTAAAATGAAAAAGACTCATATTCTCCAAATTAATTTCAACACCATTAACAATCAGTGAAACTAGTTCGAATCTTCGTGCCCGAGTTAGTGCTGTAGAATTTCTCTAACTTCGATTCACAATCACAAGTCAAGTACTCTATTAAGTCAGTACTAGTCCTTGAACTCGTCATTTGATTCTTCTATTTTCTTTCTCAATGTGATGATAAAATTTATTATTATTGACATTTGACTTTTTATGAAGACGATGAAAATACTAATAAAAGTAAAAAAAAAAAGATCATTATTTTTATTCGGCGAAAAAAATATTTTTTGGCGACAGTAGTTGCTTCAGGAGAGATACATGTACTCCAAAAACCCCTCGGATAATAAGTAATCATCACTGGATGAAATTAATTGTATTTTTAATTTGATGAAGAATGTTTAAAAAAGGGAAGAGGTAGGTGGGAACATGGAAGTGTTGGGATGGGATGGCGTGGGGTGGGTGGGGTGCGGTGACGTGGTGGGAAAGATTATTTCTTTTATTCATAAAATACTTTTTTATATTTATTTTTATAATTTAAATATTTATACGTGGCAATTGAAGATTGGAGCATAAAAATCACTTTCTTTCTCTGGGTTTCGCCGAAAAATAAGATAATAATATTACTTTTAAATTGCTTTAAAATATCTTTTTTGAAAATCTAAATATTTGAAAAATTAAAACAATTTCAATGATAATTTTATATCTTTTCTCAAATTTTTTCATCAAATGGCTAATTTAAAAGGAGAAATTATTTGGACGGATTGAAAATAAAATTGACTGCACATCACTCGAACACATAAAGGGTAGGTATCATCCTGGCAATTCAATTGAAAGGCAGAGCACACTAAAACGCTCATTTATCTTTTGTCTGAATTTGTCTTCCTCCCCCCCCCCCCGTGTTATTAGGTCATGGATAAAAACAACTTGTAACAATATTTACCTTTATATTTACATTATAAGTGAGAGATAGGCAGCTAAGCAGTCTGCTTGAGCTGTTTGTTTCTTCTTATACATTATGCGGGATACATAAAAATATTTTGTATATTTTTTTATTTAATTTTTTTAAAATAGCTATTTACTTCAACTATGATTTTACAATATTATTCCTAATAAATAATTTTCCTCAGTAACTTTAACTATGATTTAACAATTAGTGCTGAAGCAGACAACTCTTCGACAACATGTCTGCTTCTTTTTCTTTATTATATGGGATCCATAAAAATATTTCGAGAATTTTTTAATTTAATCTTTTTAAGGAGGCTTCTTAGTGATTTAACGATATTACCCCTAAAAGTTAATTTTAGCAGTTGAAGGGCCCATAAAAATATTTCGAGAAAATTTTTTAATTTAATCTATTCAAGACAATTGTTCAGTGACTTCTTTATTATATGGAGTCCATAAAAATATTTTGGAGATATTTAATTTAATCTTTTTAAAGCAGTTGCTTAGTGGTTTTACAATATTACCCGTAACAACTAATTTTCACAGTTGAAGGGCGATAAAAATGTTTCAGGGATTTTTAATTTAATATATTTAAGACAACTGCTTAGTGATTTTACTTTACGCTTAATAATGATTTAATAACATTTAATTATATCATTAAAAATAACTTTATGAATAACTATTGGGCCGTGCATAACACGAGATCTTTGTAACTAGTGTAACTCATAAATAATACTCTCCCATTTATTTTTCACTTCTACCAATTAGAGTAAGTAATTTTTCATTGAAACAAGGTTAGATTTGTCTTGTATTTTCAAAAAGTTATATTTATTCTCATTGTCCAATTTTGGGCATATATTTTCTCTAGAACCAATATTAATTCTCCTTGTCTCTACCTTTATTTTCTACATGGTGCTTTCGTAAATTTTTATTTCTCCCGATTTAATAATCTTAACCTACGTACCATTAAACCCGACCCAATTCACATAATAAACCCATCCTAAAGATCATAGTCACAAGAAACATCGAGAGTCCAATAGCTGAGATAGTAACCTAAATAGTTTGTGGCAAAAGTTACATGAATTTTGTGTTTACAAAACTCCAGCTTCTGTGAATATATACTTGCATGTCACCTTGTTGGTTATTTTTTAGTCTATCTGTGAAAATTACTATTTTACCCTTTTGTAAGTTGTTTTGGAAGCTTAAGTTGTTGAAAAAGTAAGTCTTTGTACCATTTTCAGTTTCGGGTGTCGGATCGGAAATCCGTCAATTTCATTAGCTCTGAAACGTCGAATCTGATCCGGGAGAAGTTACAAAACTGAATTTGAAGTTAAAATGGAGATTTTGGACCAAAAGTTGCATTTTCTGTTATTTTCGAAGCTAAAGTTTGACTTTGGTCAACATTCAAAGTTCGAAAACTCAAATCAATAGTTTCGGATGACGAAACTAACCTAGAAATGATCTCGTTGTAATTTTTAGAGCTTTCGAGGGCCGTTTTGGTATTTTAAATTTTAAACTAGTTTCATCGAGTTGTATCGATAATTGTGTTGAGTAGATTTCGAAATTAAATTCTGGTAATTCCATAAAGTCCGAATTGCCGTTTCTAATGTGGGTACATGTCTAGTTTGTAATTTGGGTTCCGGATGGAACCGATGGGTCCATTTCGTGAAATTTTTTGAGCTGGTTTTTCTGATATCTGGTGCTGAGTTATTTGAACTCCGCATTCGTGCCTTCTTTCCTGCGTTTGCGAAGGCTCAAGTCCCTTTATTTTCGCGTTTGGAGAAGCGCTATCTGCGTTTGTGGAGTGCACTTAGCCAGAGCTCCAAGTTCGCAGAGATGGGCTCGTGTTCAGGGAGTACTGACAGGTGTTGACTTTCGCATTCATTTGAAGAAAGTCTTGTAAAACTTGAACAGTTCGCTTGGATCGACTATCGGTCTAAGGATGAAAAGTAGTACTCAACTCAAACTTAGTACCCATATGTTCCTTCAGAGAACTCAAGAAATGAGATGTAAATTGTGGACCTCCATGAGACACAATAGAAATGGACACCCTATGCAATCAAACAATTCACGAATATAGATCCTAACTAACTGCTTCTCACCGTATCTAGTCTTCACTGAAAAGAACTGAGCCAATACCTCAATCGATCCACTATCGTCCAAATAAACTCATACTTACCTAATGTTAAGGGTAATCTAGTCACAAAGTCCATGAAGATCGTTCCCACTTCCACTTGAGAATGAGCATCCTTTGGATTAAACCTTCCGATATCTAATGCCCATACTTCACTTCTTGGTAATTCAAACGCTTAGTCACAAACTCTACAATGTCTCTCTTCATACCACACTACTAAAAGAATTATTTCTAGTCATGAAATATCTTTACTACTCTTGAATGGATAAAACAGTTTGCTTAATGAGCCTTCTCTAGCATTATACACACCCAATCACCAATTTTAGCCACACAAATGCGACCAATCCTCAAAATTTCCTCAGGATTAAGATAAGAAGACTTAGCTTCACCTTTTTTCACTTTGTCCCAAATCACTCTAAACTGGTAATCATCAAGTTGTGTGCTTGAATTTGATCCGTCAAAGTATACCTGGCCACTACGAAGGTCGAAACACTATGAGGTGGTGAAATACCAAGTCGAACCAACTTCCAGCCAATGATTGAAAGGTCTCTCCTCCACCTTTAGAAAGGCCGAGCTATCCATTCTATGTGCTTTCCGACTCAAATCATTTGTCACTATATTAGCCCTGTTTGGATGATAAGTAATGGTAATTTTTAATCCTTTAATAATTTCAATCACTTACGCTACCTCAAGTTCAAATTTCACTGTAAAAAGATATATTTGAGGTTATGATGATTAGTAAAGATCTCACAATGCATCATATAGAGATAGTGCCTCTATAAGCTTAAAATAAGAACCATCATCACTTGTTTTAAATTGTGGGAAAGGTAATTTTTCTCATGTACCTTCACTTGTGAAGAAACATAGGTTGTGATTCTCTCCTTGTGCATCAATGCACCTTCCAAACTTACACCTAAAATATAACAAAATACAATAAGTGCCACACCCTCCTCAAGTAATGCTAAAATAAATATCAATGTTAGTAACTCCTTGAGCTTTTAAAAGCTTGCCTTACACTTATCGACCCACTAAAATGCTATGATTATTTGAGTCAATCTAGTCAATGGAGCTGTAATTGAAGAGAAACCTTAAAAAAAATTGACGATAATAAACTGCTACTCCAATGAAACTTCGAGTCTCAATAACTAATGTGGGTCTCACCCAATCATGAACTACTGTAGCCTTGGCTGGATCAACTATAATACCATCCTTAGTCACCACATGACCCAAGAAAGTCATGAACTTGCGTCAAAACTCACACTTGGAGAACTTACCATATAATTTTCCTCTCTTAATCTCTAGAGCATGACCCTCAAGGAACGAATATGATCGGTCTTATTCTTAAAGTAAACCAGGATATCGTCGATAAATACAATCACAAAAGATTTCAAATAAGGCTGAAATACCTAGTTCTTTAACTCCATAAAAGTAGCTGGGGCATTCCAAAAAGACATGAACATAAACTCGTAATGCCCATAAAGACTCTTGAAAGTGATCTTTAGAATATCAAAATCTCAAATTCTCAACTGGTGGTAACCCAACCTCAAGTCAATTTTAGAAAGCACTAATGCACCCTAAAGCTGATCAATTAGATCATCAATGCGAGGAAAGAGATACTTCTTCTTGATCATAACTTTGTTCAACTGGCATATGAAACAAGTACACCTCATGGTGAAACACTAGCCTAAATAAACATTTTTCTTCAATGAATCTTTCAATTGTTCCTTCAATTCTTTTACCTCATCTAGAGCCATTCGATTAGGAGAAATAGTGATGGACTTGGTGCCCAACTCCAAATCAATCACAAAATCGATATCATGGATGAACACCTAGTAAGTCTGTAGAAAATACATTCATGAACTAACTCACCACCTCCATGGTCTCTAAATGGGAAAAATCCTTAGTAAGATCACATACATGGTCCAAAAAAGACAAGCATCCCTTATTTGTCATACGAAGAACATGAATATGAGATATCACTCCCTTTAGATATGAACTCAGGGTACCCATCCACACCAATCTAGGCAAGCCAAGATAGGCAAATGTTATGGTCTTGGCATAGCAAACTAGAATTGTATGTTAGTGGGATAATCAATTTATGTCCAATATCACGTTAAAATTAGACATATCTAATAAGATCAAGTCTTCTTGAGTCACTCTACCTGAGAACACCACCATGTGACCTTGACACACCTAATTCACCACTAAAGGCTTGCCTACTGGGGTAGAGACTCCAATAGGAACCGCAAGGGCGTCACACACATAATCAATATTCATGGAAAAATAAGTTGACACATAAGAATAGATAGACCCGAGATCAAATAACATAAGTAGATTGATGATAAGCTAAAAATAATATGTGTGATCACTGCATCGGAAGCCTCTACCTCGACTCTTATCTAGTAAAGCACAGCATAACCTACAATTAGGGGTGACAATTGGGCGGATTGGATCAAATTTGGGCAGGTAATAATGGGTCAAGATAACAAACGGGACAAAATCCAACCCAACCCAACCTAAGTTTGCTTGGGTTATGGGTCAAAACGGTTTGAGTAATATGTTGTAGAGTGGGTCAAGACCCAACCCAACCCAACCCAACTTTTATTAAGTTTTACTTACTTTATTTATTCTTTTTCAATATTTTAGTACTTAACTAAATTATATTTTTCTTTATTTTGACGATATAAAACATATCAAATTAAAAAAAAAAAGTTTTAAAAATATTTTGACAAAATTTCTCTTGAGTCAATTCGGGTTGAATATCAACCCAGTTTTAAATGGGTTGAAATGAGTTGGATTGAGATGAGTTGAGCTAATAAATAGGCGGGTTATCAACCCGTCCAAACTTCAACAGGTTGGGCATGTTGAGTTTAATTTTGCCACCCCTACCTACAATTATCAGTGGCTTGAGAACAAGCACAGGTACCGGCTCGAGCTCCTTCCTTGACACCCTTGGTGCCTCCTCTAGTACTCTGTGAAGCACCTCAAACTACTGGAGCCGACATAGCACAAACAACCTATGATTATATTCTATAAAGTGGAAAACTTAAATTAATCTTTTAATCTAATTACTAACTTAGGTAAAATTTTTGAAAGGGTATTAGAAAAATCTTTTTTTATTTTGTTGAAATGAGAAAAATCTTTATTTAAAATAACTAGAAATTAATATTTCTATCAAGATTTTGAACTAAGATTAGCTCAAAGTCGTGAACATAGATTGTTGAGAGAAAAAGTCCCACATTGGTGGTTAATGAGATGAGTGGACTCCTTATAAGGCTTAGGCAATCCTCCTCCCTTTGAGTTAGCTTTTGGGGTGTGAATTAGGCCAAAGACCTAATTTCATCATGGTATCAGAGCAGGGCCCGTCTTATCTATTGTTGGACCCCCGAAAAAATTGCGCACGCACCAGATGCTAAGCACTGGGCGTGAGGGGGGGGTGTTGAGACAAAAAGTCCCACATTGGTGGTTAATGAAATTGGTGGACTCTTTATAAGGCTTAGACAATCCTCCTCCCTTTGATCTAGTTCATGATAGATTCCAAACTAATCACTTACTATGAAAGAATATGGATAATTCTCAAGTTAGTCTTAAAACCTAAAATGCCCAATTTAAACGAATTTTGGGTATTGAACATTTTAGATAAACATATAACACAATAGTAAAAAACAAAATCCACTAAAAAAATCTCCCCAAAGATTCATCCAAGTCAATTAAAAGTTAGCAACCACAACAATAATGAGAAAAATATAAAATAGTAAGATGAAATATTGATTCTCAGCCCGTATTTGATCATTTTGGAGCTGAAAATTGTGGTAATCTGCTGCTGCTAATGGGAATTATTCTGGAAACTTTTAAGTCCAAGAAATTTTATGATTTTGTCCCTTTGGGCTACTGCAATTCTCCTTCTGAGGTGCTTCAATTGTTCGTCTTTTCCGCCTTTTTGCCTAACTATTAGCTTCCTCTTGAATGGCTTGGTAGAGGTTGACTTGAATAAATATAAGTCCATATCCTAAAACTAACATAATGACTGTTATCCCTTCTTGTATTCAAAGAAAAAACCAGAAACAGTAAATACAACAATAGAAATTATAAAACTAATCTGAGTCCAGAGAATTCACTGTTTATCGTTAAGGATTTTAATCCGCTCATTGTACCCGAGGTTTGTGGATTATTTCCTCCTATGATAAAACAGATTGACAACTACAGAATAGCAGTATCTCAAATTCTTGTAGTTTTTCAGCGAACTCAAGATCTAGCAATGATTTTCACACAGACTCGAATTTTACCTTGTTAGAAAATTTATGTAGAAGAAGAAGGATTTTCCATGTTTGAAAAAATGCAGAAGGGTCTCTATTTATAGGGAACATCAGGTGCGAATTCACCTGTTCAGAACAGTCTCATCTATCCAGAACAAGCATAGTGACTTTTGGGAAGGAAGGTATTTGTTCAAAGGAAGAGTTTTACGCGCGAATAGTTAACTAACTAATTCCGTGTGTTTAATTAATAAATAACTCGTAACAATTTTAATTAATAAATAATTTATGAATTAAATAATTAATTAATAATTCACAAACAAATATCAAAAAAGGAAATTTTGAGATTGGATAAATAAATTTATCAATCAATCACATCAGTTGCCGAAGCCGAGCGAGCGACGACTCGAGGGGTCCCCTCCACTTGACTCTGTAAGAGTTAGAGCGAGTGTTTCCTAATATAATAACAACGCTTTTCCTCTATTTTTTAGATGAAGGAGAAATGACTCTTCATTTCCCTTTACTTGATTACCCTACATTTTCCTTATTCTTTCAACCTTCATTTCCTTTCAATCCTCATTTCTCAATTCAAACTTATTACTTAATCCCAACAATCTCCCACATGAATGGGGAATGACCCTTGTTTAAAATATATGCTTGAAAGGCATGTGATCCTTAAGTAAGGATTAATCTGGATAAGTAGGTTTCCCTTTGAACTTTCCATAGCGAACATATGCCGAATATTCTCGGTCAATCGATAGATGTGATATCTTTAAACCGTTGAAGGATAAATGACTCTTCATTTCCCTTTACTTGATTACCCTACATTTTCCTTATTCTTTCAACCTTCATTTCCTTTCAATCCTCATTTCTCAATTCAAACTTATTACTTAATCCCAACAATCTCCCACATGAATGGGGAATGACCCTTGTTTAAAATATATGCTTGAAAGGCAAGTGATCCTTAAGTAAGGATTAATCCGGATAAGTAGGTTTCCCTTTGAACTTTCCATAGCGAACATATGTCGGATATTTTCGGTCAATCGGTAGATGTGATATCTTTAAACCGTCGATATATGTTGTATATCTAGACAACATATGTTTGTCATCATACAGAAAGTAGTTTGCGATATTTAAGTCTTGGTTATGTGGTAGCTGTCATTGTTTGTGGTCTCATTTACTCTCTTTCTCTGGTTTATCCAACTGTTTTACATTCACATCGATTAGTACATGCTGTTCATGACATGCTAATTCCATCTTGAATATGTATCTGTTTAATGTCCAACAATTTTCTCATCTCCTGTATGATTTACGAAGTGACTATAGAAGCCTAACTTACATTATTCATAAACTTGTATGAATATTTAGCATTTCCTTTGTATATGAGGTTATTGACCTTCATGAATTGCTGCAGGTTTGCCTCATGAATACGTAAATTAGCAAGAAGTTTTGACAAAACATAGGTCAATGGCTATACAAGAGGGCTATCATCGATCCCTACAGGTATTTAGCTTTATTTGATTATTTCAGTCTAATCATCGTATCAGTGGATTACATGCACATTAGAATGCCTTGAATAATCTACTTCAAGTTATAGATAAAACAAAAGGCGATGAGGATTTTGTATCAAGATTGACACTTGCATTTGACATTCTTTTCTTTCTTTGCTTTTCTACCGTTCTATGACTATTGTGTTTGTCTTTGTCATGTTTGAGGGACTGCACCCTTTTGAGTATATTTGTTATCAAACATGAGCAAGAGATACATTAGACATCCTATATTTCTTCAAAATTCTCGACAATTTTGAACTGAAAAATTACACTTCTTGATGAATTGTAGATATCAGAAATAGTCAGTAGCATGAAAGATCTACTGGACTACAGCACGAAATACGGGGTCGGACCTGCAGGTAATGAAATAACTCAACCATACTGTTTCAAGGCATTCTTTGCTTACTTTGTTTCCTCATTCTGCATCAGGAGTTTCTTTTTTATCTGTTTCTTCCCCTAAAAAAGTGGCAATAACTAAATGCTTTTGATACTCATTACTAAAGTTAGTATATCAAAAGAAAAAGGTTATAAATGTGCCACCCCACCCCTTATCTTTCTGCAACCTATGGCGGAACTAGGATTTTATTAAGAAAATTTAAAATATGAAGAAGTAAGCACACGAAGAATTCAAAGGGATGCAACATTTACTATCTATACATAAAAAAATAATTGTAACCATGTATGTTAGCATAATTTTCCGCCAAAGTGGAAACAAGTCTTGATCTTATTGGATTTTTGTTCTGTGTTTAGTGAGTAGCAAATTTCTGCATAAAGATAAGGCCAGCCTTTAAATATTTTAGTGAAGAGTGCAAATATGAGCCTACACTAAAAAAATGATGTCTTTGACATCGGACAGCATCCTGTTTGTTGCTAATGCACTCAAACTTGAATATTTTATTTTAGAAGAGTAAAATGCAATTTGTTGAGAGATAAACGCAGCTAACTCTTTCTTATTTTTCAGAGGTAATGGCCAGGATTCATCGTGAATTAGCTGCTTCACGTGTGGCACATTTCAGTTTCATTGACAGGACCTCAACAACATATAGATGATGCGATAGGTCAGAGCTCTTCAGTAATAAGTTTCACGCATTATCCATCTAGTGTTGAAGGCTGAGCAAGTCTGACATGTCGTTCCTGTCATACTGCTACATTGCCAACTTCCTCCACTGCTTCATCCAAGAGGCCAGCAGTTCACCTAGAACACCCCGCTGAACCGAACAGAAAGAAACAAATGAAATCTTGCTGCTCGCATCGAGCCGGTGGTGAATCAGCCAATCTCCACAACTGCTCCTTCTTCCTTAAGGCGGTCAATTGTTCAACCGTCTATTTATTATTCCATCTAGAACTTTATTGGTTGAACCTAAGATGAATCGGAGCTCAAACGTGAAGGTTGAAGAAGATCTTGTCACTTCCCAAAACTTAACCGCTGTTGAAGCTGATGCTTTGGTTGATACTAAGTTTTGAACCAGAATGAGAACAATGGTAAGTACTGCTACGGTTTTGATAAGGTTGACAGAAGCTATTACATGGATCAGTTGGAGAACTTGAATGGGGCAAGTCTTTTCCCTGGCATACACATTGGATCTGCTTTAACTGGGACATTGATGGTGAATGAATTGTTCAGTGAATTGCTTTTTGATGTGATGGAATTCAAAACTTACAGTTTAACACGGTCTTGGCGGGAGCAGGAGGAACAGAATTCGCCCCTGAGTTTGTCATTTGTTTCTTTCTTTTAGGTTCGACGGGGTCTGCTTGGTGAACTACTGGCCTTTTGGGTGAAGCAGTAGAGAAAGTTGGCGATGTAGCATGAGGAAAATTACATTTCAAACTTGCTCTGCCTTCATCAGTAGATGGATAATGCGCAAAACTTACTACTGAAGAGCTCTGACTTATCACATCATCTATATGTTGTGAGGCCCTGCCTCTGAAACTGAACCATGTGTCACACGCGACGTGACACAGCTAAGTTATGACAAATCCTGGCCATTGCCTTTGAAAATCAGAAAGAGTTAGCTGCAGTCGTCTCTCAATAGTTTGCATTTTACTCTTCTAAAAATAAAATATTCAAGCTTGAGTTCGTTATGTTTCATCATAACATGGTACGAAAACAAACAGGACGCTATCTGATATCAAAGACATCATCTTTTTAGTTTAGGATCGTTTTTGCACTCTTCACTAAATATTTAATGGTTGGCCTTATCATTATGCAGAAATTTGCGACTCACTAAACGCATAACAGTCCATAAAGATCAAAGCTTACTTTGATATACTAATTTTAGGATTATAACGTATTGGAAGTAATAATTAATTAAGTATATAAGGAAATATAAGTATATAAGGAAAATAGAATTATATTAAGTATGTAA
>JAPFFP010000008.1:1285306-1300462 GCA_026153255.1 Solanum medicagineum | reverse complement strand
AAAAGGAGTCAACTATGTGGTACTTTGGGAGGATTTCAAAGTGGCCTTCCTTAATCAGTTCTTCCCCCTTGAACTTATGGCAAGTGGTGTCAGGTGATGGCATTAAGGTGGATCCTAAGAAGACGGAGGTTATTAGAAATTGGCCTAGACCTTTGACTCCATCGGATATTAGAAGTTTCTTGGGCTTGGCGGGTTATTACCGGAGGTATGTGAATGGCTTCTCTTCTATTGCTTCTCCTATGACAAAGTTGACACAAAGGAAGGAAATTCGTGTGGACCGATAAATATGAGAAGAGTTTGCAACTTTGAAAGATAAGCTTGTCTCTGCTTCTATCTTGTCTCTACCGGAAGGGTTGGAAGGATTTTTGGTGTATTGTGATTCCTCAACAATTAGTTTGGGGTGTGTTTTGATGCAAAATGGTAAGGTGATAGCATATGTCTCTAGACAACTTAAGGTGCATGAGAAGAATTATCCCACCCATGATCTTGATTTGGCGGCCGTGGTATTTGCTTTGAAAATTTAGCGTCACTACTTCTATGGGGCTCATGTTGATGTGTTTGCCAACCACAAGAGTCTTCAATATGTGTTGATCCAAAAAGATCTTAACTTGAGACAAAAAAGGTGGTTAGTGCTCCTAAAAGATTATGATATGAGTGTGCATTATCACCCAAGCAAAGCTAATGTTGTGGCCGATGCTCTAAGTAGGGTATCTATGGGCAATCTAGCTCATGTTGATGGTGGTGACAAAGAGGTGGCTAGAGAGGTTCACCGGTTGGCTAGATTAGGGGTTAGCTTGGATGAAGTAGATAATGGTGGTGTAGTGGTTGTTGACGGTTCTAAATCGTCCTTGATTGAGGAGGTACAGGAAAAACAAAATCTTGACCCTGCCTTGCTAGAGTTGAAGGCCTTGGTGAGAGATGGTAAAGTGGAGGTTTTCTCCCAAGAGAGACATAGTACCCTTATGTACCAAGGTATATTGTATGTGGAAAATGTGGATGACTTGAGGGAATTGATCTTGAGGGAGACACATAATTCATCCTATTTCATTCACCGCGATTCTAAAAAAATGTATAAAGACTTGAGGGAGGTGTATTGGTGGGAGAGGGACATTGCCAAGTTCATATCCGGATGTCACAATTGCCAACAAGTGAAGGCAAAACATCAAAGGCTGGGTGGCCTAGCCCAAGATATAGAGATTCCTACTTAGAAGTGAGAGGAGATCAACGTGGATTTTATGGTTGGGTTGCCTAAGACTAGGAAATATTTTGACTTTATTTGGGTTGTTATGGATGGAATGACAAAGTCGGCTCACTTCTTACTGGTCAAAACCACTTATGGTGCCAAAGATTATGCCAAGTTGTATATACTTGAGATGGTTAGATTGCATGGGGTGCCCTTGTCTATCATTTCGGATCATGGTGCTCAATTCACTTCTCATTTTGGAGGTCCTTCCAAAGAGGTCTTGGTACCAAGGTTAAGCTTAGCACGGTTTTTCATCCTCAAATGGATGGTCAAGCCGAGAGGACTATCCAAACTCTTGAGGATATGCTTAGAGCTTGTGTTTTGGAGTTTAAGGGTAGTTAGAATGAACATCTTCTACTCATTGGGTTTTCTTACGACAATAGCTACCACTCAATCATTGGTATGGCTCCCTTTGAAGCTCTTTATGATAGGCGTTATAAATCCCCGGTTGGGTGATTTGAAGTGGGGGAAATGGCTTTGCTAGGTTTGAATTTCGTCATGGAAGCCTTGGAGAAAGGTTAGATTATTAAGGGAGAGGTTGAAAACAGCCCAAAGTAGGCAAAAGTCCTACTCCAATGTGAGGAGAAGAGATCTTGAGTTTAAGGTTGGTGATTGAGTTTACTTGAAAGTCTCACATATAAAGGGTGTGGTTCAATTTGGAAAGAAGGGAAAATTAAGCGCAAGATTTGTGGGTTCCTTATAAAGTTTTGAGGAGAGTGGGTAAGGTTGCATATGAGTTGGAGTTGCCTATAGAGATGAATACGGTTCATTCAGTCTTCCATGTATCCATGTTGAGAAAGTGTGTGGGCAACCCAAGTACTATAGTGCCCTTGGATATTGTGGGTGTTGTAGAAGATAATTTGACCTATGAGGAGGTCCTAGCAGAGATTTTGGATAGACAAGTGAAGAGGTTGAGAAACAAGGATGTAGCTTCCGTCAAGGTCCTTTGGAGGAACCACAAGTTGAAAGTGTTACATGGGAAGCCGAGACAGACATGAGAAAGTGATATCCATATCTCTTCCACTCTACTCAAGATGAAGGTACTAATTTAAGTCCCCTATATGATTTCAAGTCTTAAGTTTCAGACCTTATGTCATTTTGCATGTATTCATGTTTATGGTGATTATTGACGCTAATGTTAAGACTTTTTGAAAATGATGTTTAAATGCATTTGTTGCATTCATGTCGGGTTGAAATCTTCATGGCCGGAAGAACCTAAATTACCATCCTGCATGCGAATTCCTAATTAGAAAAATGATGTCTAGGGTAATTGAGTCAACGAATCATGGGGAACATAATTCTCAAATTTTCCCTCAAGTTGATTATCTTCTTGCATAAATAGCGTAGTGTTTATTTTTGTTAGTCATTTTGAATCACAAAAGCCTCCCCCCCCCCTTTTAGAGAATATAGTAATCGATGCTTGAAATGATTGTTAGTGGATCAATATAGTCAAGCTCCGTATTCCCTTTGGATTCGACCCTAACCTCTGGTTAGGTTTATATTTGACTACAAATACTTTATTGTTGGAGCGTAAACATCAGACATATCAAGGAAAACACTCTGAGTATCACTATCAAGTCCATCAAAGCTTATCATAAGAATCTTTTGAATATCACAATGAGGAATTGCTCGAATTCTTTTAAACTCATCTCTCCATTCTTCTACATATCTCCCTTGCAAATGTGATGTCACGACTCAGACCTAGGGCCTAGTCGTGATCGGTGAATGGAGAACCCGAAGGAACCTCAAACAAGCCTCTTTGCATATCATTACACATCCTTGGTCGTGGAAGCAATTAAAATGACAATAAGAGAAGATATATAAAAGGGGAAAAAGGGGCTAAAGGACATCTTTGATAACATAACAACAATAGGCAGGAGAGTCAAAGCTCATAGCATGATTACACCACATGTTCAACAACACCTCTACTACATAGATAAGAGCGGGAGCCAAGACAAGCAATCAGGCTCACCCTCATAGTCATAAGTATACGATAAAGTAAAGGGAATCTTAATACATAATGAAGGACTCACCAAAGGCTAAATTGAACAATCTGTCTAGCCACAAGACGAATCAATAGGTGATTCGGTTCCTACATGGTAACATCATATAGGCATAGAGTATACGTTAGTACATTTGAATGTACCAAGTATGTAGGATGCAATGCAACAAGAGATAGGAATCATAGTCAAAATGCATAATAATAGGCAATAGGCATAATATAACAACATGACATGTATGATCAATGCATAAGTAAAGCATGCTTACAATTCATTCAATTCATATAAATCATAATACATTGGTGTGGGAAGAGACCTCAACCGACATAGAATAAGACCAAGCGAGCTACGACTTAGAATCCCGATGATTACCTCTAACAGGTAAAGAGGTGGTCTACTTGCCAAGGTATACCATACTTCAAACTTATGGGAACATGACCCATTTTGTATGAAGTAACCTTCCTTACGGGAACCCGACCCAATTTCGAAAAGGATTTAAGACCCTACTTCAACTTACGGGAACACGACCTAATTACATGTGAAGCGACCCTCCTTACGGGAACATGACCCGATTTCAGAAAGGATTTTAAGGGATAGTTCACTAGATGGATCCACTAGTATAGCAAGGGCATAACATCATCCTATGGTGGCACATAGTTTTGGGACTTGGGGACTCGCCTCTAGTCCACTCGGTGTTATATCTAATCCCACGGAATATATAAGATAATTATAGCTTTAATAACTTGCAACAACATAGAGGATATGGCACGATTAGCTCATAACATCATTGACCTCAAACGGTGAGCTCAACTTCAATCATAAGAATACATCATCATCAACCTTATCCTTACATTAATATCAACATTAAGGGGCTCACAAGAGGTGAAATTTTAAGAAAGGGCTCAAACACGGTTTTACAACATCATCAAAATTTCCATGAATTAGACACATCTTAAAATCATCATGAAGTCTTTCAACTCATAAGACATGCATTGGACCTCCAATTCCTCAAGAAATCATAACCGGACATTTTATCAAGCACTTGGCGGGTGTGTAGTGCTAGTGTAAAACCATGCAATTCAAGAGTGAAAACATGCAAGTAAATCCCTTGTAAAACCATTAATCAACACTTTGTAACACCCTCAAGCAACATAAATCAAGACCCTTCGTCAAATCCAACATCAGATCCAAGATTTAGAGCTCAAAACATGCTAAACAACCATACTTTCATAACTATACAGTAAATTTTTTAATATACAAAATCCACATGTAAAATCAACTTTACATCATGCAATTTAAGTAGAAAAGAGGATTAGGCACCATGGGTGAAAGGACCCAATGGTTGAAACCCACATACCTTGACTTTGGAGAATTTCTTGAAGAGGACTTTAATAGAGACTTGAAGTTTGAAGGAAATCCTTAGATCCGGATGAGGGTTTTGCGACTTGAATCTTGATCAGAAAATTAGTCTAAGTGTTTAAGTGGGTATTGGGGAATGTTTAGGATGATATGAGGGTGAAATAAGGCTAAGTATAGGTATTTTCAAGTATGGGAACCCTTAGGCTCAAAATTTGAACGTCTTGGACCGAAGTCAAAAAAAGGACAAAATAACACGACGCAGATTACTCACTGGAATTTGCATTTCTTCACATATGAGTTCTACGAAAATGGGCATAAATTCTTCATCCAAACTTGGAATGAGGTGCAACCAAGTGCGTTGGAAATCTAATTTAAAGAGATTTAATTTGGTAGGTCGTGGGCCACCCAGTTCTTCGTGCGCTGAGAGATATGCCCCTTTAAAGTTGACCCTCCTAAATCGCATTTTTGCGATTTTTGAATTTTGATACGGTTGCTCTAAAATTCAGTTTAGACCCATTTCCCACTCAATTCCCTCCCCTCCCCCCTCCCCAAACAAGAATATTAAATTGGATTTTCAAAACAACGAACAGGTTTTTAGATATATGTAAATTATGATTTCGGACACTTCCGAGGCACATTTTCGAGCATTTTTTTGGGGTCGTTTGATGTGACCACAACATCACAAGAGCTAACGGTAGCCCACCTGAATATTTGACAACACTTTGTGCTAGCTCAACATATTCTTGTGGCGGATAAAGACTATCAAAAGCATGACAAGAAAACAGTTGTTGAGCTTCATCGCGATTTAGAAGTTTTGCCTTGTATCTCTCATTTTCTCTAATTTGACAGAGCAAATCAGCGGTGGCTCTTGGGTGAAGCAAATGAAGCAATTTGTATAGGCCCCTAACTTGGAGGGGGGAGGGGGCTTTGTAGCAATTATTACCTATACACAGAGACTAGAGTACATTTTTTAACTTTCAAATTTTGGTTATTTTTTTGGTAGAATGATAATTTATATAGGAAAAGTTATTACCATTTTACTATTCATATTGAAAACTTAGATTAGACATTTACTTTTGATCTTTTTTACTTCTTGGAAATTGTTGAAGATTTTTTCACTTCTTGGAAATTGTTGGAAGAATTTTCACTCTTCCTGTAAGGCTCTAACATTACTTTTTGGAAATTGTTGGAAGAATTTTCACTCTTCCTCTAACATTACTTTTTCTTTTTTACTTTGCCAACATACTCTTTCTTCTTATTTATTTATTAGTAAATTTTCTTTTAACTCTTCTTCGATAAGACATCTTTAGACTTTATATTCAAAGTTGGTAAATTTCTTCTTACTTCCTCCATATTTTCATTGCTCAAAGATAAATCATTGAGTTCTATTATACTCTAACAAAAGAGAGTAAGAAAATATTATGAGTGTTTGTGTATCATCTGTTGCTCTTTCTCAAATTTCAAGCTTTGGGGCAATATTTCAAAGAATCAACTATATTACATCTTGGAATCTAGTCTTCAATTTTTCATCAGGTTTGATCATTTCGACTTTTGAATTTTTTCTTGTCAATTTTATCTTATATTTGTTATTTTTATTATTGTATTTTGGGTATCTTTTAATTATTTTGTTATAATTTAAATATGTCAACCAGAAAATATGAATCAGGTCATTCAAAATTAAAAAGAAAGAGAAAAATTGAAAATTCAAAAGAATCTCAAAAAGGAGCACTTGATAAATTTTTACAAACTAGTTCTCGAACACGTGCTTTGCACGTGTATCATAAGAAAATAGTATACTGATAGAAATAAATAATAAAAATATTCAAAGTGCAATAGTACAAGCTAATATTGCTGAACAATTCAAGTATTCAAACTAATTACTTGTGGAATGACAAATAATTATATAGTGTTAGAATCTATAAGTGTAGAATGAGTTAACTTTTGATATTATTAGGTAAAAGCATGTGGATTCATCCGGAACTATGAAATCTTATATAGAAGCAAGGATCTTGAAAATAATTTTTAAGATAAAGATAAAGAAGTACAATAAAAAAAATTACTCTTCTGCAGAACTGAATTGGCACAAACCAATTTGAGATATACTTGCAGTATATACTCCATCAATTTTATTTGAACTATTAATAAGTACTAAAAAGATTTTCAGTATGACCCAAGCAATTACATTATAAGATAGAGATTGAAAAGACACACAAAAAGGAATATATATTTTCATGATCATTCATAGAAAATAAATCAGATAAAATGAACATACCTTTATAGAAATCTTCAACTTGTTATTATTATATATTCTAAAGAGAAGCCACGAAGGGGTTATACATACTCTAGAATGATTATTCCATTTATGCTAAGTTGATTTGTGAGAAAAATTAAAATAACAAATGCGATGATTCATTATCTAGTTAAATTGGTAACGGAAAAAAATCAAAAGTTTTTCAGTTTATTATTCTTTCATTAGTTAACAAATAATCATAATAACTGACATAAACATTTAATGATGAAATTAAAAATGCAGGTTAATTGACTATTCAATAATAATAATAATAATAATAATAATAATAATAATAATAATAATAATAATAATAATAATAATAATAATAATAATAATATAATGATATTATTGTAATAATCAAACTTTACAGGGGCATTGCTATTTCAACTTTCAACTTTTTTTTTTCTCACTTTTAGTAATACTAGTCCTGAGCACGTGCGTTCTACATGTGTGTCATACTTCCTTATAGACGATGTTGTTTGTGTATGTACAAGGGTTCTCATTTAATTGTCTCAACTATTGAATAATAAGTGTCCTGAATAGCAGGCCATGAATTAGAAGCTTTTCTTTTCAGTTGAGGCACTGTTAAACGGTTAACAATTGAGGAACTGGAGGTTCTAAACCGCTGCAAACCTCCGTACATAAATTCCAGCAAATTTGCAAAAAAAAATAAGGGGAAATGGTCTTTGTTTCAGTCAAGTATAAGAGCACGTATCGAGCAATTTCTTAAACAATGTCTCTATTGCAGTCCCTTTTTTGTCTTTAACTCAATTAACTATGTGGTTCTGACTCACTTTCAAGAGTGTCGATCCTCCATTGAATATAAATTAAATAAATTTAGTGTCAGTGCACAGGGAACTTGGTCCTTCATCACATTCTCGTTGAAGCTAATAAGCTGAAAAACAGGAACTGATTAATACCCGCTTTTGGTATTTTCCATGTTCTTTCTTTTATATCAAGCTCATTGTCTTCTATGTTAAATTTTTCTGTGTTTTCAATCATCATAGCTGTTTCTTTTAGTTACAAAACAAAGAGTATACATCTTGTTCTATAGTATTCTGAAACTATAAAAATGCAAACAAATTTTTTATTCTACAAAGGTGTCCCGGACCAAGGAGCAGAAGAGTTGATGTGGAATCTTGAACCATGGTTCTGCTTCGGCCAAAAGATACGAAATGTATGTTATGTGATGATAACTAAGCTCACTAGTGCTTCTTGTGACCAGCAAGACTACATTGAATTTGAAGGCCTCTACTAAAGGCCTGGTTGAACAGCAGCCTTGTCTGGAACTCAGAGACCAAAGGAACCAAGCAAGAACAGCAATGGGTGTAAAGATGACGAGCCCCAGTAGATAATAGTATCCTCTAGCTAGAGCCTTCACAGATTCCCAAATTCCTATGCCCTTCACTACCGGGCTACATGCCTGTGCTATCTGCAAGGCAGGCAATAAAAGTTTCAGACATAGGTATACACAATTATCTTAGTGTGCTGTGTCAAAGGCAGACATGTGTGTTTTTCTCAGATGCAATGAAGAAGTTAAAATTGTAAAGAATGTCTCGTTGTTGTAGCATCAATCCCACTGACTATTAGTAACAAATATGCAAAGACCGGCAACCTTCTGAGGATAAAATTGAAGATATGAAATAGTTACCAAAAGAATAGACTATCCAGTTGCCATTAAGGCAAACAAGCTGCCAAAAATATCTCCAAAAGTAAGAGTTAGGAATTTGAATAGCATGACAAGTGTGACTATGAAGCCAATGAAATGGAACACATTCAGAAGCCTGAACATCAGCTGGAAATCAGCACTGAACTTCTTCCTACCCAAGGATACAATCTGCAGATAGGAAGTACAATTTTAGAACACTATGAAAGTCAACATTGTGTGAGTTTATCAGCCAAGAGAGAATTGCTTAGATCTTGTTATGAAATGACGACACCTTGTCTTTTTTACTGAGAGCTAGATAATCTAGCTGACCTATACTTGGTTTCTGGAAATATGATGTGGACAGTAACAAGAGTACTAATAAGATAGGGCATAAAAAGATAGCAAGACTCAGGAGTATTTCAATATATATTAATAAACTAGTTGGGTTGTGTCCACATACAAACAAGCATGGGGATTCTACTCTTTTTTAAGTTTAAATAGATAATTATAAAAGGAAAGGACAGACATAGAGAGATGTAACCAAGGAAACATCTACTTGACCTATCTACAACTTCCACATTACAGAAGCTTGTCTTTCTCCCAAATTTAACCAAACACAAGATATACAATTTATTCATAATCAAACCATCTAGACAGAAAACAATTTAAAATCCTTTTGTTAGAGAAGAAGACTTACTCTTCCTCTCCAGAAGAGTCAACTGATTCTGTTGATGGAGTACTTCTACCCCGTTCTGAAGTAACAATCAGAGGATCAGATTCTGTATTAATAATTCATGATACATCTATTGAAGCAAATACCTTCGTGTATTTATTTTTGTCTCTGTAAATCCAGCATTACATTCTAATCGTACATATAGATTTCTCCAGAAGTTGTGAAAATTCACAACTTCTGTAAACAGAACTACATATGGCTTTCACCTGATCCCTAATCGAGACTGTTTGCTACTTTCTTTGAGAATACAAAAGCACATCAGAAAACAGAGCAACTCATCAGGAAACAAAGCAACTCAAAAGAACACCAGAAAAACAACCAGACTCGTTATCCTCAGAGTTTCAAACTTTGTAACAAAGAAAACAGAGCAACTCATAAAGGAAGAAAGCAAAAGTACCTGTCGGCAATGTACTTGGTTGACGCTGAAAGGAGTAATACACTTATGGGACTAACCCACGCTGTTCATGAGATTATACAGAGAGTTCAGTGAAGAATATGAAAAGATGGTGAGATGATTGTTACTTGGAGAATTTTTCATCCTCATTAACGTGGAAGAGACTGTTACACAAGGAACAGCAGAAGAGGCAGAAACATTCGGATGGGGAAGAGAAGAGTTTCGTAATCCAACTTTCAACTATGGAGCTTCTCACTTTTAGTATAATATATATTTGATAATAAAAATAATAATTTCAAAATATTGAAGAACCTAGAAAAATAGATTTTAAATAAAACTTGCATAATTTTTTTTAAAAAAATTAAGGCATTTCATTGAAGTTTCGCTTTAGGCTACGGATAGCATTGAGCCGCCCTAGAGCAAATGCTTGTCTCGCGTTGTAATGATTATTAAACTACCAGAACCAAACTAACTTCTTTCTCTTGTTAAGGATTCTAGTTGGCTCATATGGTCAGCATCATCAAGAATAATTAGAACCTTCTTTGAACCAAGTCTTGCTTTGATTAGATTGACACTTTCAGCAACGCTGCTAACTTTAACATCCTTAGTTTTGAGAATTTGATTTAGTAGTTTTTCTTGTAACTTGACTAGATCAAATGCTTCAGCTTCTGATCTAATGTCTGAAAGGAAGCAACTACTATCAAAGTATCGAAATATTCTATTGTAAATAGCTTTTGCCAGAGTTCTCTTCCCTATCCCACCAATGTCATATATACCAACCATACAAATTTCATCTACAGATCGACTTTGAAGCAACAACTCGATATCTTCAACACGCAAATCTACTCCAACAGGGTGCCAAGCAACATTTAGAGGTGTCTGGTTTACCTCTTGTAAATCTTGTTTTACAATACTTTCAGTAAATTTTGACTCATGCCTGCAGCAAATTAGCAAAAACATGAATGATCAAACTTATGACTTTTGACTGATATGTAAGCTTACATATACTTATAAGTCAGTTTGACCAGATTATGGATATTACCCATCAACAACATTTCGCAAATCCCATCCACATAAATTTGCAGCTTCAGTAAGAGCATCGATCCACTTGTTGATTCTCTCAACCTCAAACGATCGTTCCTTCAGCACAGCCAAATCTTCACCAAAGCATCCGGTTTGCTTGCGTACCTGAGAAGGATGAAAATCATAGAAAATAGGCAAAACAATTTGCTTTGACTTCTCTCTGCATTCGAGAATTTTAACGAGTTCATCGAGACACCAACTAGACATAGCATAATTTTACGAGAAAACAACAATGGAAAGTGTAGACTCTTCTATTGCTTTCTCAAGTTCAGTTAAATCGCCTCGCGTTTTCTTAGTTCCTCATCGTCTATGAAGGTATTAATTCCGACTTGACATAATCTGGAATAAAGATGACCTCTGAAAATTTTTCGAGTATCTCCACCTCTGAAACTCAGAAAAACATCATAAGAAAAGTGAGAAAAAGTACTAGAAGATTCTCCTTGTACAAATGGAGTATTCATTGTTTGATGAAAAAACATCTCACTCAAGCAACTACATAAATAATATGCCATGCACATGCTACGGTGTCTTCTTGGAAACTTTCTGTGGCATTATTTTACATATATATATATATATATATTCCGCGTAATATAGGTCTCAGCTAGCATTTATGTCTTCTAACTTTGGTCGTGCCGTGCATAAATATAATAGATACTTAAACTTGTGTAAAAGTTGACAAGTAAACACATATGCTATGTGACATAAAACAAGTAGAACGTGAATTGTCACGTAAGATGTTTTTTTTTAACCTTAATATGTTTTACTTGAACATGCCTTTTTTACTAGGACGTCTCCGTTATTTTTAGCATGTCTTTTTTACTATTGTATTGATATTTCTTTTCCACACTTCTCTATGATACTCTCTCAGTTCACTTTGACTTGTCAAATATTTTTTAATTTGATTTCTGTTTACTTATCATCATTGACAAATCAAGAAAGTGCAATCTTTTTCTTCCTTTTGTTATAGCTTGAATTTATTTGCATTGAGTTGATATCTTTGAAAAATGTAGTGGGTAAATTTGTTTGTGAACTATCAATTAATTGGAATAAATGATAAATTTATTATATTAATTATTGCTTCTCAATAGATATGTCAAGTGAAAATTTGATAAGTAAATTTGAACACATATGCAGGTCTATTAAAAATAACTTTTCTACTTTCATAAGGTGGAGGTACATCGCCCTTCCTATAATCTATTTATAAAAGAAAAATGCTCAAATATGCCATCAAACTTTAACAAAAGGTTCATTTAGGTCATCCGTTAAAAGTTTGGCTCAAATATGTCATTGCTGGTAAGGAAAAGGTTCATCCATACCATTATTTTTTAACGGTGGTTTTACAAAATCACCTTTTACACATGAAATGTTTTAATTCGGCCATGTTATTCTTTTTTTTTAAAAAAATAAATTCTAAATAAAATTAAGAACAAAGATTCTTAATTTTGTGGATTTTTCTTATTTAGAATTTGTTCTAAATAAATTTTAAATAAAATTAAGAAAAAAATTCTTAATTTTGTAAATTTTTTTCTTAATATTTTTTTTAAACAGACTAAAAAGAAAAACATGGCATTCTTTTTGCAATACATTTTTTTGCTTGGCCGGTTAAATTTATTTTCCTTTTTTTTTTTTTTTTTGTATCTGATGAAGCTATATCACATAAATTATAATGATATTTATTAAAAGAAAAATGCTTTGTATTAATAGTAGAAACTAGGCATCATTGTAATAATAAAATTTATGAGTTCAATTATAAAAATTCTAAAATTTATGTATGATAATGATTGAGTTCATCTTACGTATGTTTCTTTCACATTCGAAGACGAATGTTCCAAAGGGAGAGATATTGAAACACCCTAAAATGTGCTTCGGAAATGTTCATAATCGTAATTTTCATATATCTCAAAATTCGTAAGTGATATCGAAAATCTGACTTCATATTCTTGATCAGGGTTCAAACTTGAATGGGAAATGCGTATAACCCAGATTTTTAGAGGACCCGTAGGAAAAATAAATTTGCTAATTTACGATTTCCAGAGAGCATTCGCGTCTTGGCCGTGACGTGCCAGGGGCACAGATTAGTATTAATTTTGTCTTCCGCGTTGGGCCGGGTCGCAGACAAGACACGGACCAGTGTTAATTTTTTCTTAATTTTCCTGTGACCGCCAAGGGCATTGGAGTCATAGCCTCATGCCCACTTGTGCGTGAAAACACTCATACTTAACCATTTTTTAACTCTATATCACTTAAAACCCTCACAAAAACCACTCCAAGACTTAATCAAAAATCTCATTCAAATTTCAAGGATTTCAAGCTTTACTTTGGAACTCAAGTATGCTCTTCAAGCTCTAAGTTCTCTTCAAGCTCATCTCAACAAAATCCATGTTTGAATATGAGTTTCATCCATTGGGTCATTTCACCCATGGAGCTCAATCTTCCAATTTATAAAAATTGCATGTTTTCAAGTTGTATCATCTATGGATATCTCTTATTATGGATTATGAATATAAATTTTGTTGGGGTCTTATGAAATGTTGATTGATTATGCATGTCTATCTATTTCAAGCTTATACTATGAATTAGTTTTGTCTATTAAGACTATGCATGTTTTGAACTATGAAACTATGATCTATTATGAGATTTGATGATGGATTTCAAGGTACCCTACATGAGGGTTTTACTATGTGTTGGTGGGTTGATTTGCATTGAGTTTTCTCATATTATTTCACTCTTGAATTGCATGATTTCAAACAAGCATTATGAACCCACCAAGTGTTTGATAAAATGTCTTGACAAGGATTCTCATATTATTGATGATCTATTACATGATTTATAAGTCAAGTGACTTTACGATGATTAAGGGATTACATATATGCATTGAATTCATAAAAAATATCTATGATGTTGCAAGTAGACTACCCCTTGTTGAGGGGTGACATAGCTCAATCACCTTGTTGAGGGGATAACATGCCTCAATCACCTTGTTGAGGGGTGATATACCTCAATCACCTTATTGAGGGGGTGACATGTCTCAATCACCTTGTTGAGGGGTGACATACTTCAATCACCTTACAAGGGGTGATATGTCTTGGATTCCAAGACACTTGTTACTATGAGGGTGAGCCCAGAAAGTGTCTTGGGCCCCGCTCCTTTTTATGTTAGAGGTGTTGTTGGATATTTGATGTACTTATGCTATGAGCTCGACTCTTTTATGCTTTTATAAATATCGAGACTTCCCTTAGTCCCGCTTTCCTTATTTACATCTCGTGTGTTGTTTATTTTGCTTCTGATACCAAGGATGTGTGAATGATATGCTAAGAGGCTTGTTTGAGATCCCTTCGGGTTCCCATTTGTTGTGTCACGTCTAGGCCCTAGTCTTGGATCGTAACATAAGTAGTGATTGAAAAATGAATCCATCAACAATAACAAGAGCAAAAGAAAAATTCATTTACAAATTACAACCATATGAACTACAAAATCATAATTATACACACACCCCAAAAGAAAAAATCTTACTGCATCTTCGGAAATGAGCATCTAGACTTTGTAACTTGGTCTCAACTAACACTTAAACACTCTTACTCATCCTTCACATGTTCAGTAGCAAAATCAGGATTTTCGTTAGGGGATTCAAAATTTTAAGAAGTAGATACACGGACTAAGTGAAAGTGGTTCAACATCTATTATTTTTATATTAAAAAAAAGTATTTTTACCGCATATAAATAGTGTAATTTTTCACCGAAGGAGATTCTGATGTGGCTCCGCCACTTCATGTGTCTTCTAGACATTGTACAGTGATATGATACATAAATTTTGAAGATGTCAAAGTAATTATTTTATATATTACAATTATATATTTTGCTAATACTAACACCTCATAAAATGCAGAAAACAACACACTCCAGAGCTTAAATTACAAAGAGGACAACCTTGAACTAAACAAAAGTGCATTGTACAATTAAGATATTCAATTAGTACAATGGAAAAGTTAGAAATACATGGTGTTATCGTTAATTGTGTGGAATATATAAATGGTATATTTGCTATACAGTCATACACCGTTTTACATCATGGTTGTGTTTGGTACTGACAAAAATATTTTCCTCGAAAATAAGTTGAGTTCTAACTCATTTTCTCATGTTTGATTGATTAATGAAAAATATTTTTTGGAAAATATTTTCTATTGTTTGGGTAGTGAATGAAAATATTATTTAGAAAAAAACTTTTACTTTTAGCTAGAGAGTAGAAAATCTTTTTTTAGGAAAATAGTTTCTGACATAAAAATATTTCATAATTTGACTTCTTTTTTAAAAATAAAATTAAAATTCTTTTTTTTTTTCGGTGGGGGCGGGGCGGGGTGAAGTAAAGAATTGAAATATTCAAAATTTGAATTTTTTTAAAATAAACT
>JAPFFP010000008.1:1273790-1285206 GCA_026153255.1 Solanum medicagineum | reverse complement strand
TTAATGATGTCCGGATATTTACAATTACACAGAATACAAGTATACAAGGAGAATAAACAGTAGCACCTAAAACTTGGGGACAGCTGCTAAATATATTATCAGGCTCCACTACCTAACATGCAGTACTAGAGGGAACAACAAGAGATGTTTGAACTATTGATCGCCTAATGGAAGGAGGAGGAGGAGTAAGCTTAGGACCGAGCCCCCCCGAGATGTCTATATATTGAAAAGGGAAATAATCAATTAGGGATATGCTTACGAAGTTATCTCTTTATTTCTTAGTTATTTTAGAGTAATTCTGGAACCTTCTTCCATTCTTCCTTTTTATTTCTTCTTCTTCCCTTAGGAGATTTGTTACTAGTTTGGAGTGATTATAACGATGAACTCTTATATTTGTATGTGTAATTTCAATTATCGGTTTCAATACAATATGAGTTCATTACATTGGTGCTTTCATTTTTCCTACTCCATGCCTCTTTGCCCTTCTTCCATGCTTGATGCTCATTTCAACACAAGAATACATGAAGGAGCTAGAAGCTAACAACAAACGTATGCTCTCTTCCTATTTCTAGTTAAAGACTATGGACATAAGCTTGACATGGGTTTTGACTGCAAGCGATATAATGCCGAACATGGATATTTTTGCAGAATTTCATGCTCCTAGTACAACTATTGGCTCGATTCCATCTAGTTTTGATCTTCACGATTTCAAGTGGGTGGATACTAGTCAGGTAAGTGGTTCCTTTGACATCCAGCAATACCACCACATTAAGCTCTTAGGAAAAGAATTACTTGCTATTTGTTGTTATTTGTCCTATTGGGTCGACATTGGGCAAGAACTTCCGGATGTTTCTGGTTGCGCTCTTCTTTTTATTGATCCTTTATGTTCCTTATCAAAAGACCATAAACTGTTTGAAAAAATTGCTAAAAGAAGTAGATGTGTTGCAATGTTGTATAACTGTGAGTATATCGGTGAAGTTGAAATGTTTGTTGAATGCAGTGATAATCTGACAAGCTTTTGTAATTATTACAATCTATTGTCTGATAAGATGAAATGTACAAGAATTAAGTATGAGATGGATATGTTAGATGAGCTTCTTTGTATGGATATACCTGAAGAACGTTATACTCCATCTGGTCACATTGTTTTGAACAACACAAAAGTAACAGAACAAAGTGTATATGAGGCAGCACGAGTGGTCCATGAAGGCCAGCTGAAAATTGTGTTCTCTTCAGATCTAAAGGTTTAATGTTGTTAAGTTAACACCTAGGTCCTCTTTTTTCTTAAAGTTCTTGAAATTTTCCAAAATGATTGATGAACGAACACCCTTTTTTAGCCTTAATGTGATATATTTGCATCTGGAAATTCTGCTGTTCTTTTCACGAGGTTTATATTGATCGACGATCAGTTAATCCCCAGGTATGTAAACATTACACCAGCTTTCTCTGTATCAACTTGTCATTTTGACTTCTTTCTAACCTTTATCACCTTGAAGTTTGTTACAAAATCTGTATAATAATGTACATAGATAGTATAAGGATTTGTTATATAATATAACTAATTGTTAGGGATTTGAATATTTAGTTACCATAGTTAGTTTATTTAGTTACCTTAGTTAGCTTGTCCCTCCCTGTATTTATATCATTATTCTCTTTGAATAATAGACAAGTTATTCTCTGCATGTCTTATCAATAACATGGTATCAAAGCCGTTACTGCCTTTTTGAGGTGAGTTATCTACCTCATAGCTTTAGAGGGAGTGAAAAGGGGCTAAAAGAGGATGTGATGGGTTATGTTAAGAAATGTGATGGTCTACTAAAGGTCTTCCTAAGTTTAGGGACGGAGCTAAAAACTGAGGTGAGATATGTGTAGGTTTGATCGAACTTAATTGACTTAATATAAAAATTATATTAAAAAGCTCATTACATGTCTATAAATATTACAAATTTAAATTCCTGTAAAGAATCATAAATTTCAAATTCTAAAAAAACTACCATGCATATGAATAGTGGTTGACCGTTTGACTAAGTGTGCCCATTTCCTGGCAATGCATGTCTCATCTATATTCAACCATATTAAGTGAACAGACATAATTAGATAAGATTAAGTCGTATAAATATAGGGCCCAATTGTAAACAAATTTAGAATATAAAATTTGTTTGCATATTATCTCAACTGTGCATATTTTTTTTTCTTTATTTCTGCCATTTACTTGATTTCTTTCTGAAACCCAAAAGAAATGAGAGTTGAGGCTAAGCTGGTTATATGAGCAATTATAACAAAGGAGTATACATCTTGTTCTGTAGAATTCTGAAACTATTAAATATGCAAACAAATTTTATATTCTACAAAGGTGTCGCGGACCAAGGAGCAGAAGACTTGATATAAGATTCCATGGTTCTGCTTTGCCAAAAAGATACAGAATGTCTGTTGTCTGATGATAACTAAGCTCACTTGTGCTTCTTCCCACCAGCAAGAATACGTTGAATTTGAAGCCCTCTGCTGAAGGCCTGGTTGAACAGCAGCCTTGCCTGGAACTCGGAGACAAAAGGGAACCAAGCAAGAATAGCAACAGGTGTAAAGATCACGAGCCCCATTAGATAATCGTATCCTCTAGCTAGAGCCTTCACAGATCCCCACATTCCTATGCCCTTCACTACTGGCCTACATGCCTGTGCTATCTGCAGGGCAGACAATAAAAGTTTCAGACATAGGTACACACAATTATCTTAGTGAGCTGTGTCAAAGGCAGGTATGTGGTTTTCTTTCAGATGCAATGAAGTTGTCAAAATTGTGAAGAATGTCTCGCTGTTGTAGCATCAATCCCACTGACTATTAGTAACAAATATGCAAAGACCGGAAACCTTCTGAGGATAAAATTGAAGATATGAAATAGTTACCGAAAGAATAGCCCATCCAGTTGGCAAGAAGGCCAATAAGCTGGCAAAAATATCTCCAACAGTAAGACTTAGGAATTTGAACAGCATGACGAGTGTGACTATGAAGCCAATGAAAAGGAACAACTTCAGAAGCCTGAACATCAGCTGGAAATCAGCACTGAACTTCTTCCTGCCCAAGGATACAATCTGCAGATAGGAAGTACAATTTTAGAACACTATGTATGAAAGACAACATTTGTGAGGAGAGTTTAAATTAATATTTTTCTAAAGAATCGTTGCATGATTCAAAAGAGGTTCCAATACTGACCTTCAAGATGACCATGACCAACACAATGACCGACCAGGAGAAACCATAAACCTGTGATCATATCAAAATTAGGATAAGCATATAAATGGGCTGATATTACACCTTCCATATATTGTATTGAAGCTGAAAATTCAAGATATACTAACCACAACACTTTTATCACCATTGGACACATTTAGCTGATAAACAATTCCATACTGGAAAAGCAAGAAGCGCAGAGAAAGAAGAACTTCACAGAAGCGGCCAATTAGACCAGAGTACTGCAGATGCTCTTGCTCTTCATCCCACCAAGACTCCCAACTCTTGGTTGCTGGAACACCAATGCCTCCATGGTTGCTTATCCACTTGGACCAATCTTCCCAATCATCAACTATCTTTTGCCATTCAAAGCCTGAAGGATTAAAGAGGAATGGAGCAAACAACCATGAAACCACAAGGAACCACATTGAGCCACTGAGAAGCAAGAAAGCTACAGAACCCTGAACCGCCACACCGAAAATTTCATAAGCTATGAGCAAAATCATAATTTCCAGTGCTTTGGTGAAATGGCTCCTCGAGTACATCCTGTAGTTCTCAGCAAACTTTTCATGTCTCACAACAAAACCACGCCCAGTTGCTCTGTATTTTGCGCCACCATGTAAAATTGTGCGGCCAAAGTAGTGGAGTTTTGTTCCAAGAGAGAAGGTAAAGAAAACAGCAGCCAACTGCAGGTTCATGATGATGAAGTCACTTAAAGCAGTCCTGAAGCCTCTTTCGAGCCCAATCTCCATAAACATGGGCAGGGCCATCAACAAACCTAGTTGAACGACAGACTGTGAAGCCATTGCAGCTTTGAGAGCATCGTCACCTCTAGATCTTGCAACTTTGACGATCGATTGTTCCATTCCACTCAATGCAAGGTATATTTTACCATATAAAAATGCATAAACTGTGAGGACTACCATCTGCAAGGAATAAATAAAATTATATAACAGTATATCTTCCTTTACGTCATCTTACAAAAGCAAAGAGATTGGCACACATGCTTTAAAATTGAAGTAATTGGGACATATTGTAATTCTAAAGTAATGAAGTCCATACAAGATGAGTTAATACTTTATATATTAATGTCGTCAAATGTTAAATAGGAATTACCATTGAGCTGATATAAAATCCAGTAGTTGTGAAATAACAGGACAGCATACGGAAAAAATCAAAGCGATGTCCTAATCTGTACAGATCTCGGCTAAGAGTCTGCTCTCCATTACCACATGCCACCTTTGCCTCAAAGAGAGAGATCTGGTTAAGACCAACATCTCGCCCCTTTCCAACTTGAATGTATTCATGATGAGTAATATTTCCACGTCGCAATGTTGAATTGAAACCTATAGAGCCAAATGTCATATTTATGTACAATAAGGTGATCTGTCTATGCGCCAAAAGACATTTCTAAAAGTTACCTGCAAATATGTCCTCACTGAGATTGATACCCCTTGAAGCTTTGCTAATTCCACCTCGAGTGATGTGGAAAATTCTGTCAAATACATCTGGATGTCCATAATGGAAGCGGACCCTATCAAAGTATAATAGAAAATAAATCTCATGGTCTTGTCAAAAATCAGAATATATCATAAATGTAAATCATTTAGATATACCAGGTGAATGCTAACTGCAAGCAAACCACCGAAAGGAATTACCCGCTTCTCCTGATGTAGTTTCTTACAACAACAACAACATACCTAGTAGCTGATGTAGTTTCTTCACAGAAGAAAAATGTGTGTTTGTCCAAGAAATGGTCTTGCTCAACTTCACATTCACAATCCATTTTCTACTCTTCATTTCCATTTTGGAGAAAGAGAAAGAGTTACTTACACTATATTTAGTTCTTAAAAGGTCAGTGGCTAAAGGGAAATTATGAAATTAACTGGTTTGCTTGCCTTTTTCTTTGATATTGGTGATTACTTCCAGTTGGTAGTTACAATTAAGAGGGAAGTAAAACAAATATAATCGCTCTTCCTGTCAAGTTTTGGATAAATTGAGAAAGCTGAAGTTACCCCATTCGTCCATTTTTACTTGGCCAATTTATTTACTTCTTTACCAAATAAGGGAAATGATTTGTACCCCTCCATTTTTCCTTCAACTCCTCCAACCCCTTCCCCTCTTTTGATCCAACCACAATTAGATGAATAATGCATGAAAAATAAAATAAAAGTTGAATAGCACTGCAAATGTTTTGCCAAAAAATGATGTTTGACATGGAAATGCTGGACTGTCTGTTCAGTAGTTTTATGCATTAAGGAACCAGGAAGACATACCTTAAAGGCCTTGCAAGAACTCTCTGACCAATGGTGACAAAACTTGTCTCTTGATTAGACATAAACCAAGCCAAAGAAGACACACTGTAATTGGAAGATGTGAGGCCTTATCAGATATGTCCAAAACCTGGATTTAATGAAAGTAAGTAGGCTGAAAGAGAAACATTATGCAACCTTCCCGTAAAGATGTGCTCACGAACACCCAATATTGTAGGTGCACGCACTCCGTGATCTTCATTAAATTCCTCAAGAAGGTTGCGCATTTTTAAAGCTTCTTCCAAGTAATTGTCCTGCAAGACAAAATATTGAGTTGTTATTTTCTGATTACTTGTCTTTATTTATTTTAACTCAGTGTCTCTTCACCTGATTCATGTCAATGGTTTGAAGAGCTTCCCCACGAGAGAAGATGATGGCATGATTCTGATTTTCAGGCTTTCCTTCTCCTATCTTTGCTGCACCAGGCAACTTTATACGGTATATTTCCTTCAAACGTAGATCATAGAATAAATCAGGACTTGTAGTGCAAGAATCAATTAGCCAATATTAATTTTTAATATAAAAGAACTGCGATAACCTGATCAAGATTATCAACTGCTTTCACCAACACTGAATAATAAACCTTCTGAGTTTTTCCACCTTCCTGTTCTTCAACTTCATCAATATATGCTACACGGAGAGAGGGGTTGCTGCACGGGAAAAGGAGAAAGGATTTTTTTCAACAGTACTCTAAATAGCACTTCGGATTGGAGAATACAACTTCTTTTAGTTTTTCCTTGTTTCTTTGGAGAAACAGAACTTACTTGACCATCAAATTCAGAATATCAGTTGCATGCCGATCTCCATTTCGCTTTTGAATTCCATAATTCTGGCAAGTGGCGACATAGGTGAATTTCATGTCAGCCACAGCTTCTAATTGAGCATACAATGATCTTTGACTTTTCTTATCCTCCTCAGATGGTACTGTAACAGCTTTGTATCCTTCGAGAATCTCTGCATATAAATAGTCAAAATGTAGTGCTTTACCATAAAAGGAATTTAACACTTGGTACCTTATCTCAAGAACCTTAGGTGACGTATAGATAAAGCAGACTAAGCAGCTATAAATTGTCGGCTGTTTAACAATGTAGGTGTTCTCTTCATGTTGTTCATTATAACTCACTATAATCTTAAACATAACAGAATGAGAGTGTTAGTATAAAAAACAGTTTCCATTCATCATTGATAGCTCCCATCACCAATGCGATAGACCAACCACCACGAGAAGTTCTGGTACGACAAAATAAGTGATACTGTACATGTCAAACTAGTACAGAACTCAGCTCTCACACCACACATGTATCATGATCAGAAGGCAAATACATGTACCATCACTTATGTGGAGTCCTATTGTTGGTTCAAATGGCTACTTGTAGACCATAGCATGCTTTAATAAACTTTAGCTGTCAATTATGTCGAGCACAAATCATATTTAGCTGTCAATTATGTCGAGCACAAATCATATGCAAAGGAAAATACTCAGAGCAGATAGCAATTATTTCTTTCTAAAGAAAATTCAGCAGATGTAGCTCATTATTTCTTTTATTACAAGAACTGTCAAGGTTCTTAGCCCAAAGATAAAATCTCTGAACTGGAAAATGGCACTAAAAATATTATAGTTTACCTCCTTCTGTAGCCATGTCAAGAAATGCTTGAAGCTTCAAAGCCCTCCTGTAGTACATCATTCCTCTTACTGAAAAGAATATACAGTAACGATGAATAATCGGTAGGAAACTGTTATGTCCAAAAGAATATGATAAGAGAAAGTATTTAAAGTGCCTGTTCTGCAGAGAGTCTGTCCCCTTAATGAGGCCCAATGACGTAGCTGCAAGATGTTCTCTTCATTTTCCCAGACCTCCTGGTCCTTTGTACATCCAATACGTTCCATGAAGTTAGTCCATTCATCTAAAAGGAAACAAAGTGGTGTCAAATAGACAAAAAAAGATAACAAAATAGGGAGAGAAACATCACACTGAAAGGAAGTTCATTTCAAGTAGTTGATAATAGAATGAAACCTGGATATATCTTTTCGAGATAGTAAATTATTGATATACCGTCTTCATTTTCCATCTCAAGATCACCTTTTGAGTAGACAGTTTCCTCACTGTAGTATGGGGTCATGACACTGCATATGAAAAAATATTATTGCACAACTGAATCGGGAATAGTAGTGTTGGGTCCATGTGACAAATGAGATAGTTTGAATATTAGTAACAATAAACAAGTATTTCTGCCGCTATATACATATTAGTAGTGTGTTCTCATGCTATAGTAATGTTGTTACTTATTAACTGCATATAATTGAACGTTGACTGACTAGAAATCTCATGCCCCTCCAAATATTAACTGCACACCAGGGAAAGTCAAATTTTCAAGGAGAAAGCTCAAACTGATAAGATAATTTATCTATAAACTTGAGGATGTACACCATTGTGAATTATGAGCAGCACCTGAATGAAAGCATTTTGCGCACTCGAGGTGCACGTGGCATTTCCATGAACAATGAATTTGTGAAAAAGCAAATCCTTCTCCGTGCTTCCAGGTTAGTTGGAATTTCAATTGCTGATTCCCTCACAGTTAAGAGAAGATAAAGACGCCGAAGCTGAGAAATAAATCAACATGATGTTTATTTTTCTATTTATCCATTAATTGAAGTCTAATCATATGATCATATAACATATCAAAAGACCTGTTCTTCCCACTGTGCTGTTACTGGAGGAGGGAATGCAATAGCTGTTCTTGAGTCAGTATTAGCAAAGAGCTGTTTCCCAGAATCCCTTCCACTATGACCAAGCTCTACAAGTTCCCTGAAATAATAGACCAGAGCAAAAATCAAATTGAACATCTTAAATAACATCAATGCTATGCGTTTATTATCTGAAAAGTTCATTGAAAAATAGCAGAGAATTCACTAACCCAATTTCATTGACCATCATGTCACGGGTCACTATTTCTAACATATCCTGCAGTGCTATGACAACGTTGTTCCTTTTAGATGGATCACTTTCTCTCTGCAACAAGAAAGGAAGTGAAATATCTGACATATGAAGTTCCACAGCTACATACACCAGCCAGCGCATCACTTACCAGTATCTCAAGTAGGCCTACAAATTTCTTAACAAGGTTTTGCAAAGGTCCTGTTCTGAAACTCGCAAGGAACGTGTTCTTTGAAATGCTGTTTTCAACTTCTTTTATGATGATTCCTATGATCCTAGACACATAAATTAGACAGGATTAAGAAGATATGCATGTAATGAAGAAGTATGAATTATCACTTTATGAATTGATTGGAAGAACCACATTAAACAGCTAAAATGATGCATGAAGGTCACGAACTACATGTACTTATGTTGAATCACCACTTTATACAAGGTCACTGATATGAGATTCCACAGAGCTAACAAGACAATGGTTCAATAGCAAAAATTAAATTGAAGAACCTGTAGAGAAGTGAAGATTAGAGAGAATGCAACTTCTCTTTTAAAAGACAAAGAACACAGGTTAAATCAGACGATTTATGGATAAAAAGAAAAATAAAGAAAAAATCTAGGACTCTGATTACCCAATTTAAGGACTTAAACGAAGCGAAAAATGTAATAACAAAGACCATTCTTATGAAACCAAAGCAAAAACCCTAGAAACCTAAGGTAATTCAACAAACAATATCACTGTATCTGAAAACTAACCATTACAGCATACTACAGCTAGAGAAAGTGCTGCCTGTCTAAATGAACAAAAAAAGGGGGTAGCGGAGAGGAAAGAAACAAGTTCCAAATAATCCTGATGGGTATTCAAGAATATATTCGAATTCAGATGCATGTATTCATGAAGTTGAGTGACCACGAAGCTATTATAATGATTCATAGATCTATCAATCGGCTAAATAAGCAACCTTTTCTCAGTTTCTCCAACAACCAGGGCATTAAGAACAAGTTTAAAAGACTCATAACACTCAATGACGGCACACTTCATATATTCATCAGAACATATGCGCTTCCAAAGATCAGCATCTTTGGAACGAAATTGTAAAGCCATATCCAATGCAATTGGAATCTGCAAAGGGAAGACAATCAATCAATGTGGAAGAAGAAATTAAAACAAAGGTGCATCAGCTGACAGTCTTACCTTGCTAGCAAGCAAAAAGGGTGGCCATTGAATAACTTTAAGACTTGGATCTGAGGAATAAGGAACAAGTAATAGGTCCATCTCCCTGAAATAATGCACACACAGTTTAACTCTTAATGTACGATGAACCAACTAAAAAGCAAAAAGATGAGTTAAGGGGCTTTTCCTGTCACTTATAAGATCCTCTTCGCGAAAACTGCATATAAATTCATTCCATAACTGAGCGAACTTTGCAGCTTCGCTTCTCTTGCTGGGTGAAACCTAGACATCAAAAAATCATATGTTTTATAAGATTTTTACTTTTCCAAGTCTTTGGCAGTCTATTTATCTTCATGGACTGAAGAATAAAAAGCATATACAAGACAAAAAAGGTGAGGACAAAATAAACCTCATTAAAACTCTTGGAGAGTGAGAATCGTTTTTTCTCAACTTTGTCATTAGGCACCAAGTAAGTGTTGAATGCACCAGGAAGAGAAAGAAATCTTGACCTTAACATGCCTAAAGTTCTTATCTGTTTGAAAGTAAAGCAACAAAAAGAGCAGAACCATATGTTAGTAAACATTGACAAACTCAACAAATTAACAACAAAATTTAAATATGATGAAAGCATAGTTTTTCAGGAAAGCATAATTTAATTGCTCCCAAACCTAAATTATCTCAATCAACCCTGATCTTTGATGCCCAGATTCCAGTAGCGACAATTTAAGTGATGGAACCACAGTTATGCTACCGGAAAAGGACTACCACTTATGTGAACTTTATATATGGATAATTAGTTGCAACAATAATTAAGGTAATGCAGTTCATATCTTTATCACTGTCCACAAACAATAAGGTTTAGTCTAAATCTTGCTTCAGTAATTAAAAGAATACACACTTCAGATATGCTTCTGCAATCTACTGATGATCACTGCTCCTAATACTCTACAACATCCTTCTTTGGTTGGAACTTTTCTAGAACAAAAAGAAGCACATTGAATTGATGCTTTTGAATCCATTGTATTAATTCCACTTCCTACTCGCGGTATGCTCTTTATGATCTCGGCTTATGATTCAATTGCCATGTATTTAGAAGAAATTATGTTAACGAACAGTACAAAGGTCGTCGCACTTTCAACTATGCTCATTTCTACCTCCCGCTAACCTGATGTTGGATTGAACTCAGGAAATTATAATTGTTGTACACACACAGCTTTCCAATTTTTCATATATTCCCAGGAACATCACTACTATTGTAATGATGTTCTACACAGGACATCATAATGAGAAGCAATAATCAAGTTGTCTCTAAACTAAATTTCAGAAAGATCTATTGACAAGTGATAATACATTAACCATATATATTGACGGCAAAGTAAATGACAATCTATGCATTCTGGAAAGTCATTACCTCACCCAGACGATCAAAGGCACCTATAACACCACCGCACAAAGTTGAGAAAATAGCATACCATATTTGAGCGTCCATAAAGTACACCTGTATAAATTGGGAAATTACAATATTTACAGGTAAAAGATAACAACGAAACATCTAAAAATGAAAACAAAGACAAGACATACCATGACAACTGGTATCCACAGGGCAAGCACGGCTCCATAGTTGCTCTTAGCTGCACAGATAGGATAGATTCATTAGCAGCAATTCGCAGATAGAGAGTCTGAAAAAAACAGAGCGAAATTTGGAATATATACCATCGGGGAAAAACTCATGCCAAGCATACTGAACGTGAGTGATGTTCATTATCATTTTCGTG
>JAPFFP010000008.1:1263462-1273690 GCA_026153255.1 Solanum medicagineum | reverse complement strand
ATTTGGAATATATACCATCGGGGAAAAACTCATGCCAAGCATACTGAACGTGAGTGATGTTCATTATCATTTTCGTGGGTTTTATAAGAGGTTTTATCTGAAAACACAATTACACCATGATAAGAAGAAAAACACCACTACCACATCCCATTCCAAAGAAGAGCAATGGTATAGACATCCAATTACCTGAATAAAGTAGCTGAATGAAAATTTCGCACAAAGAAGCAGCACCCAGAAGAGAGTGTACCTGATGCAAAAAGTAAAGCATCCGATAAAGCAAGTGTCGAAAACAAATTAAGAGAAAGTTGGACGTAAAAGACTTGTTAACATACTTTATAAGTGCAAACTGACTTTCATGCATTCCCCTCCCAACATATATTCTTGGCTGCAGAAAAACAAGAAGGCCTAGACAGTTAAAAATGTTTGCTTTAGAAAATAAAATATCGGCATATAAATACAAAGTAGCCAGATAAATGGAGAAAATTATGAGCTGTTGTTTTATGGAAACAGATAACTGGATGAACTCTATCCTATTTTTGCAAATGCTAAACCATATGATCAGAGTACAAAGAAACTCAAACAAGTAAAGCTCACCTAAAAGTCGAAATTTATATAATTATGCATAGATTCATTCAAGTTGCACCCTTGATGTATTATCAGTGGTTATGACCAACAAAAACGCAATAAAGACCAGATTTGGTGAAAGAAAAAGAAGAAGCATAGAATATCAACAAAGAATTTGCTTTCAACTCAAGAGATTGATTAATTGCAGATAGCATTTAAGCCCTTCTAGACCAACAACAATGGAAAATGAAATTTTCGTAAGAAACTAAGCAAATGCATTTTTTTGGGTCAGAAGGCTTTCTGTTATTACCTGTGACCACCACAGAAGTAACCTTACAATAAGCCAATCTGAGTTCTCAATCCATCGACGGAGCATTGGGAAAATAAACAAAGCTGCAGTAAGTAAATTGGGTAGTAGATACACAGCCACGGCCATTAGGTACAGAGGAGGAATGCCCTTCATCTTGTCTAGAAATGTCAGAGAACTTCGGATCTCCGTAAGTAGCTCTGAGTTGCCTTCTTGGAGATAAAATAGTGGAAGGATGATACACCATGCAAGGCTGACAACTATCTTCAGACCATTTCTCAGTACATCTGTGAACCTCCATCTATGATAGCCCGGAAAGTTAAGAATAAGGTCCAGGATACCTATGTAAAAAACAAGGGATGGTTATTTTTCTACTAAACTACTACTAATTAGTATGTAAAATGGAAATAATAGAAGGAGAAAATCTTACGAGATATTAATGCAATTTTAAAGAAATTCATAAATTTACATACTTTGGAGAAAGCGAAGAAAAGCTGCCGTTATGAAAATACTGGACAGGTTGTATAAAGAATCCTTCTTTAATATATCCAACACAGGAATGCCACTCCATGCGAATATGACCATGGCCTGCAAAAGTACATTCCAATAATAGCCCAAAACGGAACAAGTAAGCTATAAGGCGCAAAAGCAACAATAGTATATAGTGATATCCACAGTTCGAAATTTCCACCTGGAAAGACAGGAGAAAAAAGGTCCAAAGACGGTCATAGCTTCGGAAGATATGCCAAAATGACCGGGTCTCAACAAAGTATGACTTTCCCATTCTTCCAGGCTTTTTATTAGAAGCTCCTTTTCCCTGTAACAGCAGTCATTAGGTTACCAACTCTTCTGCCGATAGAAGCAGAAACTTTCAATAAAAGTACGAGTCATACTTGGGTGGTGTCACGTGTTGATTTAAAGAAGTCACCATCATCACGCATTGGCCAACCTAAAGAAAAGCAATCTTGCGACCTGACAATGTATATCAAAATCAATGATTTATGAAAGCATTTGTCATTTTATTTCTATTATCACATTACTGACATTTTTTGTTCTAATTAAAAAAAGTACCAGAAATATTCATTCAGATCATCATAATTGCACCAATTTGAGTACGGTGCTTTTCCGTTTTTGCTTTTTTTGGCTTCCTGGAAGAGCAAATCATTGTTACAAACATTCGTAACAAGGTGAACTTGAAGTGGAAGAAAATGCAGATATGTGAAACGTATTACCTTATCAATCACATGATAAATGGGAGTAATGACCTTTCGCAGGAATGATTCATCATCCCCACCATAAGAAGGCTTGATGTTTTCTCCAGTGACAATGCTTACATTTCCTGCTAATAGGCCATGGAGTTCATATGCCATCTGCATCAACAATGTAGAAGTTATTTCACATTAAAGGAAGGATTCATCTGCAAATGTCTGTTATTGGAGGTGTTTAATTTTGACATATATAGACTAGAAGTGGTGATATAAAAGAAGATTAATGAACCACTCACATTATGGAAGATGTAACATAGACACTCTGGCATAAAGCGAACATTAGCTGCTTCACCCCAGATTAGAAGGTAAAGGCCCATGTAAAGTATCTTTCTCTGTTGTGCTTCTTGCTGAGCTTGAGGGAGCCTAATGCAATAAGTTTGTTACATGAAAACGTTACTCAATATTTATGGTTTATACACTTATAAATCCGAAAGAGCAAAAGCATATAAGAGAACGTCCACTTAAAAGAAAGTATATGGATTGCCAATATCTTACCGTAAGCTGTGTTTTTTCCCCAAGTACTTGCACCATGTTTTGTAGTTTTTGAACAACTTGTTCATTAGAGCATCCACAGCTCGATCGTCAAGCTACATTGAAAACAATAGTTTATAAGAACATATTTTGAGTTTGTCACTTTCTGGTATAGTCTTGCTTTCTTGCTATTAATAAATCCAGCCAAATCAAAAAATGCATTTACTTAAGATTCTAGAGTAATCAATTCAGAAGGAGACTGATAAGAAATTAAGTAATAGAAAACATGTGCTTAAGGATGAAACTAAACGGTCTAGTTTAATCCAAGGTAAAACTAATAAGAAATCCTAGGAGCATCAGATATTAGATATTGAGTATAATGGGGAATAGAGAACACTTAAATTAGCTATATGTGATACATGCCTTGTTAAGTGGCTCAGCCTTGGGGATTAGCCTCATATGAATATTTGCAAGGAGCAAACTCAGATTCTCCCGCTGGTTTCTTACATTATCCCTCTGCAGACAGCACTCAGAGGTTAACGATTTCTCATTCTGACCAACAACCTGAGTAGAGTTTCAAGCAATTACAGTCTCATTCTTTGAAGTAGAAACTGTTACCTGAAACCCAAACATTGCCCTCAGCCAATCTAGAACATCCAGATCCCCTGTTTTCTGCCTCTGCGGTTCAAACGAAGCTGGCCAATTCAGCCCACGTGTATTTGAGAGAGCAGAAACGGCCGCTTTAACCTGGTGAGGAGTTTTAAAGGAAAAAGCTAAAGTTCTTGACATACTATTTCAAACTGCATGAGGCTATATTTCCATATGTATGAGTTTATGTAGTACCTCCTCAAGTTGCATAATGGACTGGGATGCTCCAGCCGAATCCAGGGGGAGAATATTATAGGGGGCATATATTTCCTTTTTGGCCTGAACATCATTTGCTGCGGCAATGATCTGTTCAATAATTCATGTCATTAAGTTCTTGCATAGAATCCTCCCGTGAATGCCATAAAAGTTGAGAACATTTAAGTGGAACATTCATGATCCATAATTGGTCACCAAAGTTTTAATACTACTACTAACCTCAGGAGCAACTTCTTCAACTTTCTCAGACTTATTAACGGCACAAAGAACTTCAAAAAGCACCCCAGCAGTCTGATATGCTTTGCCAAGCTGAGCTCTGTTTTCAAAAAGATTAAAGAACCTTTCACCAATTAGTACCAAGCTACAGTAACAAATTTATAATGAAGATATTTATGATACCAAGGAAGTTACAGTTACCTGTCTGCTTGTTCTCCCTTGTTAAGCGCCACGACATACTGCTCATAGTATTGCTTGTAAAAGCTCTCAATTTCCCGTGCATCAGTCTTTTTCACCCGAGAAGCAAGACTCGACGCATCGTCCTAAATGAAAGCAATTCCTTTACTTAACGATTGGGCACAAAGAAACTTTGTTGGGAATATTGAGGGAACCTCCTAATCAATTGACTCAACCGTGCTCTACCGAAAATTAATGGTAATAAACACCCTAATAATTCTGGAAATATTATACTGCAATGCTTTGAATCTGAAAATTATGCTTTCTTGCACGTACCCCCGCCTTTACATTCTGAAAAAGTCATCTCTCTATCGTACAAATTCCATTGAAAACTAGCAGCCATAAGAAAATTTTGCCCCGCCAACTGAAACGAACCGGTTTAATTTCTCCCTTTGCCCCAATATAACAGTGAAGTAATCCTATTAGCTAACGCTTGATATTCTAATTTAAAAACAAATAAGTCATAAGGGGAAAAAAGCAATATAGACAGAGAAAAACAAAAACAAAAAGATCAAATCAAATCATCCGTACTCGCTCTAAACGTTGGAAGAGATTGGTTTTGAATTGCCGAACACCACGTCCACCTGAGGTGGGGTCCAATCTATGCGCCTTCTCAAACGCATAGAACCGACCTGTAACAACGAAACCAAACAGAAAAAAATGAGAAATTGCAGAGATCAATGTGTATGTAGAGGTTGAATGTAATGGTAGGTGAAGACAAATCAACGACATACAAAGATAGGCGACGCGAGGGCGTTCATTTTGTATTTCTCTGGCGACGCGAAGAATTGGTGCAATGGACTGGAGAGAAGAGGGAACAACCTCATTGTCAAACACCTCCATAGAGAAGGTAGTGGTGGCGGCGCTTCGTGAGGGACGCCGCGTCAGAGACGACGGACCGACGTCCGGTCCCTCTGCGGCTCTCGCCGGATTCGACATCCTAATTTTGTCCTGTCCAAGTCAGTGTTGTCGGTAGCTTAGCTAACTGAATGTAGCTTGGCTTCGACACCACCGCTCTCTTCCAGCTCCTCCAGCTCCTTTCCGTTTCTCCCTCTCTTCCGTTCAATTTCTGTTCAATCATACATTCCATAATTATCATCAAAACATACATTCACCATCAAACACGCACCATATAAATCCACATACATACATTCACAATCATCCTTAAACACATACGCACAGATAATGCAGATGCTTAAACGTGTATATTCAAGTATAACAAAGATCCTCCCTGTATAATTCTTCCAGAATACACATGCGGACTCACTCTACGACACAATCATTTACAGACATAAACGTATGAAAACTTACAGCCTAGCAGCTAGCATCTTAACTGCATTGAAACTTTCAATCGAATCTGTATGCATAATTAATTCTACAGCTACACACATACACATAAATCCATATACATGCATGAACACACACAGATGAACAAACATACATCCATACATTATCATGCACTATATACACAATAACACATACACATTCATACGTTATCATGCACTATATATATATACACACTCAGAAAACGCATACATTCATAAAAATCCAAAAGACTGCAACAATGAAAACTAGCATTTTAACAGATCAAAACTTACAATTCTAACCTATATTATGAAGATGTTTTGTCTACGTATAACTCTACAGCTATAAACATAATAAACCTTCTCATAAATCCATATATATACATGCATCAACACACACTAATAGACAAACATATATCCATACATCAATCATCATGCACTGTATGCACAAAAACACATACACATTCATACAGTATCTTGCACTATATATATACACACACTCACAAAACGCATACATTCATAAAAATTCGAAAGATTGCAACTATGAAAACTAGCATATCCTAACAAATCAAAACTTACAATTAAACCTGTATTATGAAGATGTTGCGTTTTGCATACATGAACCTTCTCAAAAATTCATAATCATTTCGGAAACTTATACAATAAAGGAATGAGTTTAAGCATCGATGGATGGAAAGAACGAAAGAACTTACGGTTGAAGCTTGACAATGATGAAGAAGAGAATCAGCTTCTGCCTGAAAATAACCGGGACGCAGGAGGAAGGAAAAAAAACACACAAACCGATCAATTAAACTACAAAGAGAAATGAAACTAGTTTCAGGTGAGAGAGATGAAAGGGGAAAATGAATGAGGAAAGTGTTGACTAAAAGGACAACGTACCGAAAAAAGAAAGAGAGAACGGACAGTGGGAGAGGAGGGAATGGAGGGAAGGATTTAAAACGGAGGGAGAATGAGAGTCCAACGGACACGTGGACTGCCCACATTTATTTACGCTAATTCTGTTATAACTCTGAAATCGGTGGTCCCTACAATTTCACCTCTCTTTCTACTAGTGATGTTGATTCTTGTTAGAAGGAGTGAAGACCAAATTCTAAAATTCTTGGTGATAATTATTTGTACTTATATCATTACACACTTTTTAAAATAATCATTTTTGAAATATTTATCTATTTTATTCGGGTCTTATTTATTTTTACTAAGATAAAAATATTTAAATTGCCAAGCAAATCTGAATATTAAAATTAAGATATTTGAATATGTGCATGTGTTAAAATCTACATTCTAGTAATAAATTAAGTCATTTTTTTAATATTTGATTTTATAGATTTTATTTTTTAATTAACAAAATAATAAGGTTATGTAATTCACCAATTAATCAAAATAATACGATAGGTGATGGTGATGGTGATGGTGATGGTGATGCTGATATTGATGGTGATAGTGATGACGACTAACAGTAGTGATGCAGTTTGATAGTAATTGATGGAGTTGCATGTGGTTGATTGTGTTAGCTAATAATTGTGATATAAGATATTGATAGCTAAAGTTGATAGTAACTTATAGCAATGGTTGGCGATATATAATTGTGATCAATGATATAACGTGGTGTTGATGATGGTAATCTTTGGTATGTAGTATTTAATAATAGTGTGAAAATGGTAGTCTGCAGAGATGATTGTAAATGATAACTGGTGATGATGATTGTTAATAATTGTAATTAACAACAATAGTGATTGTAATTAAGAATTTACAGAATAAGAAACAAAACGCACTTAATAATTCTATATAATTGAGATTAATTAAGACATAAAATATATATATAATGACTAATAATATAACAAATGAGATCATGTTTAACATTTTGTGTGTTGTTGCATTAATTAGAACCACTCACTACAAACTTATGAAGTACTACCTCTTTAATTTTATTTGATGCACGTTGGCTTTATCCAAATTTTTTGTTCCAATTGTATTTTGTTAAATTAAATACTACTCTATTATTTATAATGTTTCGTAACTCTGAATTAATTACTACTTCCTCCATTTAATTTTTATTGTTAAACTTTGATTTGATATAATTAAAAAAATGATTATGATAAATGACACACTAATTTAAAAAATTGACTATGATATAGTACATTTGTTATTTTATTTCTAGTAATTGATAGAGTCTCATATATATTTTATTCATTATATTTTTCAAGATCATTAAATTAATGATAATAAACTCAGGTATAATAGGAAAAGAAAATTTGGTAAAAATGACAAGTAAAAGTACATATCAATTTAAAAAAAAAATTGACAAGGAAGGAAATGAGTACTCAATAATTGAAATTTGTAAACTCTTATAAGTTATTACTCTTTTCTGTCTGATTTAATATGTCAATATTTTTTTTAGTTCATTTAAAAAATATACTATTTTAACTTAATTAAAAATAATTTAATTCAAAATATTTTTTAATGTTTATCAAATAATTTACAGAATTGTTATGGATCACAAATATTAATAAATTTTATTTTTTATTTTAAATATCATATCAAGTCAAATAGTATAATATAAATAAATATTTATTTAATGATAATACAAAAATAACGATTCAGTAAAATTCTACGGGTGTATTGTCATTTTAACATTTGCGCCTGAGAGAGCTAGCTGCAAGTGAGATGACAAAAGCTATAAGCATGAAAAGATACACGACAAATCCATCAATTTTCAATTCAATCATCCCCATAGCTCACCAATTTTTCTCTACATCAAGTGCAGTAGCAGGCTTAGAATCAGAGCCAAACGGGGTAAAACAAGTATTTGGTTCATCTATTTGTGTTATACAAGACAAAGATCTTCTCAAAAAGGCTCCAAGTGGGGAGCTTTTAGTACTATATCTTATTGACAATGGGGCAATGGACCCAGATGCCAGTTTGTACAATAAGCTTCTGAAGAAATGTACAGAGTGGAAACGATTGAAAGAAGGCAAAGTGGTTCATGAACACTTCTTGAGGTCGAGGTTTAGTCATTATATTGTTCTGAATAACACGTTGATTAATATGTATGCGAAGTGTGAGAGTATGGATGATGCTCGGAAGGTGTTTGATGAAATGCCTGAGAGAGATATGGTTTCTTGGACTGCGTTGATTACTGGGTATTCGCAGAATGAAAGTCGTAAGGAGGCGTTGGTTTTGTTTTCTGAGATGTTGAGGTTTGGGTTTTTGCCGAATCAGTTTACGTTTGGCAGTGTTCTTAAGGCTGCTGGGGGGTTGGAGAGTGGTGGAATGGGTAGGCAATTACATGGGGTATGTGTGAAGTGTGGATATGAAGAGAATGTTTATGTTGGGAGTGCTCTGGTGGATATGTATGCAAGGTGTCGACTGATGGATGAAGGGAAGACTGTGTTTGACAAGTTAAGTTGCAAGAATGAGGTTTCTTGGAATGGTTTGATTGCTGGGCATGCAAGGAAAGGTGAGGGAGAAATTGCTGTGAAGCTTTTCTGTGAGATGAAAAGAGGGGGTTTTCAGCCCACCCACTTTACTTTTTCTAGTGTTTATGCAGCCTGTGCAAGCATTGGAGCTCTAGAACCCGGGAAATGGGTGCATGTGCATATGATCAAATCAGGGTTCGAACTTATTGCTTTTATTGGGAATACTCTACTTGATATGTATGCTAAGTCTGGTAGCATTGAAGATGCCCAGAAGGTTTTTGATCGGTTAGTGAAAAGGGATGTGATCTCTTGGAACTCGATGCTTACTGCCTATGCTCAGCATGGACTTGGAAAAGAAACTGTAGAGTGCTTTGAGGAAATGCGTAGGATAGGACCTGAACCTAATGAAGTGACTTTTCTTTGTGCTCTGACAGCTTGTAGTCATGCTGGGCTTCTAGACAAAGGAATGCATTATTTTGAATTGATGAAGAAATTTAAAATAGAGCCTAATATTTCACATTATGTGACCATTGTTGATCTGCTTGGTCGATCAGGTCAACTTGACCGTGCTGAAAAATTCATTAATGAAATGCCAATTGAACCAAATGCAGCCGTTTGGAAAGCTTTGCTTGGAGCTTGTAGGATGCATAAAAATTTGGAGTTAGGTGTTTATGCAGCTGAACGTGTGTTTGAACTAGATCCACATGATTCAGGGCCACATATTTTGCTGTCCAACATCTATGCCTCTGCTGGTAGGAGAAGTGATGCTGCAAGAGTTAGGAAAACGATGAACCAGAGTGGGGTTAAGAAAGAGCCTGCTTGTAGTTGGGTGGAGATTGAGAATGCTGTTCATATGTTTGTAGCAAATGATGATGCCCATCCACAGAGAGAGGAGATCCGTAACATGTGGGAGAAGATAACTGATAAAATAAAGGAAATTGGCTATGTCCCAGACACTAGCCACGTGCTTTGGTTTATGGATCAGCGGGAGAGGGAAGAGAGGTTGCAATACCATAGTGAACGACTTGCTTTAGCATTTGCACTTCTTAATTCTCCACCTGGGTCCCCTATCTGTATAAAGAAGAATATCAGAGTTTGTGGTGATTGCCATACTGTGTTTAAGTTTGTTTCAAAGGTGGTAGACAGGGAAATCATCTTGAGAGACACAAATCGGTTCCATCATTTTCGCAATGGTTCTTGTTCCTGTGGGGACTACTGGTAATGGAAAAAAGAATCCGACATATGCAATGCTTAACTATCGAAGACTCATTTAAATGATCTGTGGTAACGTGAAATCATTCTGGACTTGACGATCATGTGGGACATTGTTGGGATTGGATGATGCGTTTTTTCCTACCAAAACTGATCTTTTGGCATATATACTAGCATGTTTTATATATGCAGTCACCCATCGAATGGATTAGAGGTTTTTTTTGCCTCAACTGAGCAGCGGAAAGCCACTTGACTCAAAGGAGAGGAGCAAGAAAGCAATAACTCGGGGAAAGGCCACTACTCTATGAACCAAGTCTTTCTGACGAGGCACCAGCTTTCTGTTTTGAT
>JAPFFP010000008.1:1243984-1258688 GCA_026153255.1 Solanum medicagineum | reverse complement strand
TATATAATAGAAGAGGCAAAAATTATTACATCATCATAAATAATATTACATCACCAAAAATTATTCCATCACCATACATCACCAAAACTTTATGGTGATGTAATAATTTTTTCGTTATGTAATAATTTTATGGTTATGTAATAATTGTTGGTGATGTAATATTATTTATGATGATGTAATAATTTTTGCCTCTTCTATTATATATAGTCAATTATATATTAATATATAAGCAATGTAAGCAAATGATAATTTATGTTCATGCACACCTTTGTCGTTGTAAGCAAATAATTCTATTGAATATTTATCTTCAGTTAGTTTGAAAGATCAATACCACACGTTTTCAATTAACTGGAGGTTTAATGTGCTCAGTCGAATAATACACGGACTAAAACTGGAACATGCAATAACATAAGGACTAAAATCGTCATTTGTCCGTTAAATATTTAACTTTCGTTAGTTTGAAGGATCAATATCACACGTTTCAAATAATTGAAGGTTTAGTGTACTTAGTCAAATAATATAAGGACTAAAATTGAAATAATGCAATAACACAAGGACTAAAATTGTTATTTGCCCTTGGTAAAATGAATAAAGAGAAGTATATAAATGGGAAGGCTTTTAAAAGTATACCATTTAATAAAGTAGTCAAAAGTCTCAAAATCAAACATTGAGGGCTTTATCTGCAAAATCTGAGATTATACTAATATAGTAAGAGAAAAGTTTCAAAAGTATCCCCGTCACGAAATTATTAGTTTTGCCGTTAAACTATTAACAGTGTTAAAAAACACTCTTCTATTTGACTAACTAAATTTAAATACATCTCTGATCTTGCAACATAAGTTAAATACACCCCCAAATTCTTGCTTAGGGGTGTGTTTAATATTTGTAGTAGATCGAGGATATATTTTAGCTTAGTTAGACAAGTAAATGGGGTGTTTTAAGACTGTCAATAGTTTAAAAGTGGAACTAATAACTTGCGTTAAGTTCAAGAGTATTTTCAATACTTATCTCAATATAGTAATAGAGTTATAGGAACTATACTTATCGACCTAAAACAAAAGAGCTACCATAAATATACACGAAAATATAAAGGGTAGTGAATTAGCGATTATTAAAGTGAGCGATAATCATAAAATCCCTGATTTAATTTTCAGCAACGGCAAAAATATTAGGTGATGGTTTTCCATAGAATTAGTTTGTGCGTATAGGAGATAATAAGTACCTGTAAAATCACTTGAGATGTGTGCAAATGGGTCTAACTGTCACAATTATTTTTAAAAAAAGGGGAGGGAGGGAATTGAATGGTAGATTGGATTTGAAGTAAAGCAACCATGTGTCATGAGAATCTTTCAAACTAAAATTGTCATAGCGTCTCAAATAAGAACACATTCACAGCAATGATAAGAAAAAGCAAAACTAGCCACTAATATTATTTTTTGAAAAAAGTTCATTTTCAATCTTTAAGTTTGTGTAAATTCTCAAAAATATCTATTCGATTTGATTTTTCGAACTCGAATTCGTTCCCAAGCGTGCACAAAAGCAACTTCTCTTTACACTGTCAGCGCATAAAACTTAATTCATTTTGACAAAGGGTTAAACTTAAGTTTGATGTTTGATAGATGGCTTTGAGCTTTGTCCATGATTACAGGTATATACAATACTATGTATTTATGGTTGAAGAGAAGTAGATACTCTTAGTATGTTAAAAGCATATCATATATACTGAATTGGATTCCATTACCTCTCACAACAATTAGTAAATCTACAGTGTTAATCTACATTATTGACTTCCCAAGTGTTTCAGATTGCCCAAGTTACAGCATTCCCACTAGAAAGAAAAACAGGACTGAAAATACAAACATTCTACCTAGATTCACTGGCATGGGTTTCAGACCCTCTCAAGAACGATCGTCGCCACCATATCTGGAATGATTTGCTAAGGTTGGGGCATTCAGTGCCATGCTTAGAGAAACACTTGAACCAATCCATAAACAGAACATATTGTTCCTTCAGAGGAAGTGTAAGGAGTGCTTGCCCCATCGCTTCCTCCAATGCCTTCATGTCTAGGCCTTTTTTGCATCTCTGTAACCATCCGAAGTCCAATAGCATCGGTCTAAACCATGTCTGAAGAAGTCCTGACCTTGCTTCAGAGCGACATTGCATTTTCCCCGTGCCCATTGCTATGAATAACATAGCTGTCACTCGGCTAAGCTCGTATCTGACAAATGGAGATGCGTATTTATGCATTGCAAGCAACTGACTTTGTTTGGTCCATGTATCCACCAAGTCCTCTGCCATCTGGTGATCCAGCAAAATTTCGAGAAGCCATATGACGTTGTCTACCTGCTTAGATATGCGATCAATCAGGGTCCGGTCTTCTTTCTTTGCCAATTTTACAGATGGACTCGTAGCAGTTGCCTCCTCAAGCAAACTGACAAGTTCACTTATACAAGACTGGCATATTGCGAATATATCCACCTTGTTCAGATCAGGGCAGTCCTTTTCATAGACTGAGCTTTTGCACAGGAGACCCTTGACTAAGGATTTTAACTCGTTTCTGGAATTGGCATCAATGCAAGTGGTCACAGACCAAACAAGCTGCTTAGACAAAGTCTGTTGGGAGTCGGTCATATCTAGAGCATAGAGTCTGGCTGAAATGTCTCTAGCTGTTTCATGATCAAACTTCATTTTATTAAACAATCTTCTCAATTTCTCTTCCTCTTCCTCAGTCCAAGGAACGGCTTCAAGGTACTTCAAACACGATAAAACACTCCGATTGAATTTGATTCCAGCTGATACCTAAACATGAACAAGGAGCATGAAACCACCAAGACAAGTAGAAGACAGGGGAGAGAGAAATCAAATACTAACCAAACAACCAGGGGACGTTTTATTGTGTGAAAGCCAATAGGGGTCATTTGGTCATGTATGAGAATAGTACTGAACAGGGTGTATTAGTAGGTGGGATTAGTTATGTTGCGACTATTTCTTATCCACTGTTTGGTTTGGTGTAGTAGGAGTGGTTCTGTCTTTACCTGTGGTTCAATTTCTTTATTAGTAGGTTAATCGAGAGGTCTATGAAATGCTATACAGAAAGGGTGATTCTTCATGTTATTCCCGCGAGGAAAAGGTTATTAAAAAGGTTCATAGGTGGTTGCGCCCACGAGTATCTCTTTCTCAATTCCCATGGTTTGCTATGTATTAGTTATACACCATATAATACTGAATAGGGTGTATTATAGGGTGTATAACTAATACACGGGCTCAAAATCCTACCAAATGAAAGATAAAATAATATGATGGCTAATACACGTATGAGATTTCCTAATGCATCCTACCCAAACAACCCCATAGAGCTCACCAAACGAAGGATGCACATCCATTCTAGGAAAATATACCAACCAAAAGTGTTAACAGGTTCGGTCACAAGGCAAAGCTTTATCCTACATGACATAACTTTGCAGTTCAAATATAACTAATACTTGAAATTAGAGAAAATTATTACAAATTCTTTCTCCGTGTTAGAGAAAGTTGTATAAGCTTTTGCTGCAACATTGAGGAAAACAGAGAATCACTTCAATCCTTTTCTTTATTTTTCAATCCTAGATGAACAACATTACCAGATTCTGCATAGCTAAACAGAAAATAAGGCTACTTTCTATTTCAGATAATTGATCTTCCTTTATCCGTTTATTCTTTATTTCCTTGTGGGGGATGGGTGGGAAGAGTTGTTGTCAATCCTTCGACCCATTTGTATACATTTGGTCTACTCCATTTCTTGGTATATTTTTATTGAATAAATAGTACACAAACACAATTGAGACTGTATTTAACATGACATAAATCAATGATTTTTTAAGATAAATAAGAATAACGATAGAAGCACTATCTTAGACTAGCAACTATGCAAGAAAACAATAACCTGACAGGGAAAGGTAAGACACCCAGCTCCCGGGGGGGGAGGCATGTCTGGTATTAACATGTCAATGAGCTTCTAACAAATGTGTTAGTAGAGGGTTCTTCTTTAAAATGGATAGATGGTATCAGAAATGCAATAGCATCATTCTCTATGCACAATAATGGTCCTTATATCAGAAAATTTTCATCTCTTGCAAAGATAATAGAGGTCCATTTATTAGCTCTATCCGAACTGTACCAAGAAAGTCAACAGTTAAAATTGGTTTGAAGCAACATAGTAAGAAACTGGAGATGGACAAGAAGAATAGGAAATATGGGTAGTAACCAAGGCCACAACAAAGAAAAAAGAGCCATCCACAAAATGAAGTGAAAACTGCATACTTGTATACAAGGGCAAAATAGAAAAGTTACATTGGGAAGAGCAGGAGGTCCTTGGAGTTATAGGATTAGAAAGTTAGGAACCTCCACATCAAATACAGAAGCTGAGGTTTTTTTAGCTGGCAACAATTATGGAGAACAGACTTGCTCCACTGTTTTGTAAAGCTCTGGTCGTTACAGGCACCTCATAACTATAGATCTTCATGAGATTTTAGAAGGTTGGAAATCTCACGAAGAGAAAGAATTTAACTGGATGGAGAAAAGAATGCAGCAAAGCAGACATGTAGGCGGCAGCATTATATCACACTGAGTTATTGAGGTCGCACAACCTTAAGATTGTAACTTTCATTGGGCATTTAGAATTTTTTTCAAGAATAGAGAAGACGAAGTTTACCATAGAACGTTACCTATAAAAGAATGGTTACAGTCACACACTAGACATAGGGAAATGATTAAGAACACTGAATTAGTTTCTGTTAGATCTAGGTTTGGGAATGTGATAGATTTCAAGTTTACTTCATAGCTTTACCCCAATAGCATCTATTCAATGTTCGAGCTAGCTGTTGGAATATGGAAAAAACTAAAGTTTCTTTGCCAAATGCAATATACTGCAAGAAAAGAAGTTTCAAAGGACCAGCAATGCATGAACTAACCTCTGTAGACTGAATCAACCATGCATATTCAAATTAGTCTGGTGCAACCCTAGCAGCTTATCTAAAAAGCCTTGGAGCATGGAATATAAGATGTCAACTTCATTCAAGTTCTATATATATTCTTCTCTATTTTAAAAATATACGGGATGTTCTGAATTCCTAGACGAACAAGTAATTATTATTTAAGAATAACCGTGCAATTGTTAACTATTATTCTGAGAAACGCCTGCCTAATTAGTCTTCAAACATGAGATATATGTCGCGTATCGCCAACTTCACCACAAGCTCTCCATACTCTTCAGTCTTCCCATTGTTCAAAAACATATGAGAAGTTTCACAGTCTCAAATGAACAAGTGATTCATTCAGGAATCACTATAAATAAACCCAATACTTAGTAGTCATTCGACAAATATTTAGTTTTTTAAGTAACTCAACTACCTCTTGTGTCCCAAATTAACTAAGCTATATTAACTTGCCAAATTTGATTATCAAACTATTCAAAAGCTTCATTAGTTCACAGCATTTTTATTCTACTCTAATAAGCACTTACTAATGTCGTAAAGTTGGGATACAAGAAAAGGGATTAATAATGTAGTAAACATGCTGGATCTTGAGAAGATTACCTCAAGCACATCAATGGCGCGATAAGCGCCAATCCTTAGAAGTTTTCGAGGAATATCATCCTCAAACATAAGCTCAATTGTATCGCGAAAAACACCTAAATTCTCCACATCAGGCACCTCTATCCTACACAAACCCCTCGAATTCTTCCGATAGTCAGCAATCAAATCAGCAAAGACAGAACTATTGGTACTAAGAACCTCAGAGCTAAGCTCCAATACCCTTAGGAATGTGTTTCTCCCTAACTTTAAGCTGAGGATACCTAGATCTAAGATCTATCTTGGAAAATCAGATAGCACCCTGAAGTTGGTCGAATAAGTCATTAATTCTGGGAAGAGGATACTTGTTCTTAATGGTGAACTTGTTCAACTAACGGTAATCTATGCATATCTGAGACGTTTGGTCTAATGAAACCCTTATCTAAGAGATCTTTTAGATGCAACTTTAACTCTTTTAGCTCCAAAGGAGCCATTGGGTATGAAGGAATGGATATGGGCTGAGTATCTAGAAGAGTGTCTATCCCAAAGTCTATCTCCCTATCAGGAGGGACTCCGGGAAGATCCTCGGGAAAGACTTCTGGGAACTCATTCACAATTGGAACAAACTGAAGAGATGGTGCCTCGACACGAGAATCCTGAACTCTGACTAGGTGATATATACACTCCTTAGAGATTAACTTTCTAGCTTTGAGATATGAAACAAACTAGCCTTTAGCGAAAAATGAGCTACCCATCCACTCTAAGACTAGTTCGTTAGGAAATTGAAACTTGACTACTCTGGTTGTGCAACCTACGAAGGCATACCCAACATGAAGCCAATCCATGCCTAGGATGACATCGAAATCTACCATATCTAACTCCACCAAATCAGCTACAATAGTCTTATGATAAACAGAGACTGGACAACCCCTATAAATTCTTTGGGCTAAAATCGACTCCCCAGTAGGAGCAGAAACACTGAAAGGCTCAAGAAGACATTTTGGGTTGACCAAAACTTCACAGCTACATATGGGGTTCAAAAGACAATGTAGCTCCTGGGTCTAATAAAGTGTAGACATCGTGAGTGAAAATTTTGAGTGTACGTGTAACCACATATGGCAAGTTCTCCTGTTCTTGTCTGATGACCATGGCATACAAGCGGTTTGTGCCCCTGCTTGTCCTTGTTGTAGTACCCCTATGAGGTGGTTTACCCTGTGGTGGCGAAGAGACTGTCTGTGACCTGGTGTCTCTCATATTCCGCTTCCCCATAAGACAATCCTTCAAGAAATGTCCCACCTGACCACATTTAGAATAACCATTCGTGCCCAGAAGGTACTCTCCAGGGAGAGACTTGCCGCACTTACCACAAGTAGGATTGCGGTTTGATAGAGCTATGCTACCTTGTGACTGGCTGCCCAGGAATCTGCGGTGCTGTGATCCGTGCTCATTCCTAACTCTTGGTACAGGTGCAATGGCGGATGAAGGTGCTGGTCCGGCTGTCTTACGCTAGAAGAATGAATGACCTCCACCTCCAGTCCCTCTTTTGCCTGACTCCTGGCCTGATGTCTTGGCCCTCTTACTCCTGAAATCCTCTCTATCCCGCATCATGTCCTCCTCCACCTGTTGCACATACATCATCAACCGAGCTATATCTATATCTCCAATCAACATCGCATTCCTGCCCTCTTTTTTAGTCATTCGAGAGAGCCTGGACACGAAGAGATCCATCTTAGTCCTCATATTTGCCACCATAGTTGGAGCGTAACGGGACAACTGAGTAAACTTGAGGCTATACTCTCTTACACTCATATTCTCCTGCTTCAAGTTCAGAAACTCTCTTATCTTAGCCTATCTCATCTCACTGGGAAAGTACTTTCCCAGAAAGGCCTCTTCAAACACTGCCTAAGTAATTGCTGGTGCCCCTTCTACCTTACTCCCTTTCCACTGGTCAAACCAGAGTATAACTACCCCCTTGAACTGGTAGGCGGCCAACTCAACCCGCTCAGTATCAGTTATTTGCATCACCTGGAACATCTTCTGAAGCTCCTCAATGAAGTTCTCAGGATCCTCTTTCACATTGGACCCCGTGAACTTTGGTGGGTTCATCCTCAGGAACTCACGAACTCTGGCGGTATCCGCCCCATCATTCCTACCATCTCCCTAGCGACCTCCCTAGTTGGTGACTGCCTGAGCCAAAGTCTGAATGGCCTGGCGAAGCTTAGCGTTAGAAATGTCTGCCTGTTGTGGCTGCTCCACAGGCACAATTGGGCCTCTGGGTTCCTCAGGAATTCTGCCAAGCTGGTTTGCATTCCTTCTGGCTGGGCATCCTCTGCTCCTGACTGGTCCATTAGCTCTGCAGAGAGGCATAATCTGAAAAACACTGCGTGAAATGCACGAGTTAGAGGGAATTTCACAGAGATATACTCTGAAGCACGAGAAAAGGAATAACAAGGAAAGGATGACACTTCCTAATGTCCCGTAACCTCCCTATTATAGATGTTGCCACTTCACACCCATAATACGGACTCTACTAGACATGGTTCCATTGACTCCCTAGGACGCTTGAACTTGTGCTCTGATACCAAGTCTTTCACGCCCTGAGCCTACACCCTGCACATGGCCGACACTTGCAAACCATTTTCGGTCCCTAGCGAACCATTTGGCCTGGCTGCTTACTCAGTGGAAAACTCATAATAGTGAAAAAAGGCTAATTAAAAGCAACAAGAAACTTCATATTTGTTTGTATAACTGAATAAAAAGGTTATTTAAGTAATATCTGAACAATTGAAAGCTGAAAAACTGAACATGTGGTCCATGGAACCTCTACTAAGCTGTCTAAAAGGCTACTAAGATAGGTCCTAAGTAGCAAGAAATAAAAGTAAAGACTGAAAGGAAATAACATAATCCATGAGCCTCTGACTGAGAAAAGGCCTCACTATTAGTCTGAAAGCCCTCAAGTTCTCAGCGGAGCGGCTTCTGAGGAACTCGGTCACCTACATCTACATCATAAAATGATGTAGATCCTAAGGACGTCAGTACGTGAAATATACAATATATAAGATGGCCAAAACAGAAATTTGATATACATAAAGCTCCTCAAAAGACATAAACATGATTCATAATTAAATAGCATTAATCACAAAACTACTATGCTGAAGAATAACATGCTGAAAATAATATGCTGAAATTTGATAAGGAAAACTTAGTTTCTTAACTTGGGGAGTTTCTCTAACCGATAACCACTACTATGATCTTTGTGTTGATACAACGTCTTTCCCACGCTGCCAGAGCCGTCCCGTACTTTGCCAGGGTAGGGGACGAGTAATTAGCGGAGTGGATCCATCTCAAAATTAGGCCATCTTAGTGGCTAATGAGGAAGGTATTGTGGTACTATCCTATCCTATGTTGGCTACATAGTTTATGGGTTTGAGTAATTTATTCTACTCTCACCCATATCGGTGCTCAATACTACTCCCAAAACACTTTATATAGCTCATACCTACTAGATTATGAATTCTCGAAATCTGGCTTTCTGGGGGTCTTAGCCCAGCTTACCACATAGCTTACTCATACGACTTCTTTTAACTTTACTAAAGATAGAATCAACTCGGTGACTCAAATCATGCTAAAATTTCTTGGCTAATATGCAAGATAAGTCTTTAAAATGCACTTCTTGAACTTAACTTAAAGGTACTCAAACTAGTCTTTCCTTTTCTAAACAAAATGTCAAGATTTTCAAGAAAACTCAATAATAATAAATCTTGATCATTATTGTACATAACTAAATAACAAATCTTGAATTAGATGCTAATAGGACCACGGTTCCATAAAATTTCATCACGAATATATGGAATTGTCATAGAATTTAACATACTTACAAAGTTTACAGTAAATTTTGATACTGACAGGTTCATGGGTGAAAACTGGTTTTAGTTTCTACAATAATTAGCAAAATAATTACTTTTAGGTGGCCTTACATACTTGAGAAAGGATTCTTGAAGACTTGAAGGAACTTTCTTGGAGCTTCTACCCATTTCTTGATCTTACGCTTGAATTTTCTAGGGAGGATTTCTTATCTTGAACGTATGAATGAAGAAAATAATGTTTTCTGAAATTAAATCATATTAAAACTGACTTAATTTTGGATATGGGGTGTCGGGAATGTCGAATTTTCCATTCCCAATTAAAAAGAACGAAACTGCCCCATTTTTACACTAGTGCACGATGCACACTAGTGTTATTTCGCGAATTTCAGCTTTTCATCAATTTTCCGGAAAACACTAGTACAACTCCCCTTTCTCTCTGCGTCGCGGAGAGGACGCGGACCCTCACTATTTCTGAAACTTTTTTGGAAAAAATTATTCACGTTTTTTCAGGTTTTTGTCGAGTCGAGATCATTTTCCCACTCGATTTTTCGCACTGATCATAAATCCGGCCTCGGATTTGCAAACGGAGCAAGAGAACATACGTTACGCGCGAGGTCAAGTCTAGGGTTATTTTCGTCATTTCATGGGGCTGTTACACCTACTTAAAAAAAAAGCTTCATTTAGAATTTTCACCATTTATTATTTATTTCATAATAATATTATTAATAAGCAACTTCTTTATTATTCATGTACAAATAAATTCATGGTATATTTATACGGTACTAAAATCTTATTATTTTGAATTTACACAACAAAGGACACAACTCAAAAAAGAAAAAAGAGTCTTCCCTATAAAAACAAGTCTCTATTAAAATTGAATTTACAATCTTTAATTTTTTTTTAAAAAAGAAAATCTTGCATCACATTGTTTGCCGGCTATATTAAAATCTTTACACAACAAAGGGAGCACAAGTTAGTCGTGGGTTAGTTCAAGACCTAGTTGCGAAGAAAAATAGAAATAAAAAATAGAAATTAGAAAGGATAACCTCAAGTTTACAAGAGACAAATGAATATCCTTGTTGTTAGACGAGCATAGTTTTCATTTTCTCAGAAATATAATTTTATCTAAAAAATAATTTTACTATTAATAATAAGCATAATAGGAAAATTTGTTCTCAGTAAAGAATGTGATTGCACATATTTGTGGAGATGCTAAAATAAATAATTATTTTTCTTAAAAAAATCAAGGATGCGGTGACGCATGATGACTAAATGAGATAATAATTGTTCTTTCATCTAAATTAAAATTTCCTTACAAAAAATTATTGAGACCTAGAGAAGACAATCATGCCTCTAATGTCTAGATGAGGAATGTGGTGACACATCTAAGTTCAGACTCATAGAATCAATAATTTTATATAAAAAATGAACAAATTAAGGTACATAGACACAATTTATCCTAAAAAATAATTCAGACAAGTATATGTTGATAAAAGCGACCGTGTTAGAACCACAGGACTCGAGGGGTGCCTAACACCTTCCCCTTGGTCAACAAAATTCCTTACCCGATCTTTGTATTCGCAGACCAATAATAAAAGAGTCAACTTCCTTTTAATTAGGGACTTAAATAAGGTGACTTGAACACCAAAACTCAATTCCAAGTGGCGACTCTGAGTAAACAAATATAATCCCTTTTCAAAATGTCAATTTAATAGGAAAAACTCTATTTTCCAAAACGGCACGGGGGGGGGGGGGGTGGGGAATAGGGGTGTGACAATAGTAGCCTCCATGAACAATGCAAAGGCTCACCTCAGCAACAGAGTCCACAAGAACGAACTCGTCAGCGACAAATCTCACCCTCTGCAACAATATCTGCATTGATATGCAAGTAAGGGGTGAGATATATATAAATATAACCCATTAAGATCCTCGACTTGCTACTTTAATACCCTTGGAACAAGAGTTATAAAATATATCTATACCACAGATATACATAAATAATAGGAACAAGAATATACTACATAATAAGCTTAATAAATTCGAACAAATGTTCAAAAAGGTCACTACATATCACAATTCAATCCACACTCAAAACTTGTCATAAATGGCATTGAAGGAGATCAACCTATCAACCCGATAAATCTATGGCAACATGTATAAAGCTCTTAAAGTATACTATGACAACATGTACAAAGCATCTAACATATAACGGCAGCACGGGTATGCCCCTAACATATTCCGACAGCTAAATATGCCCCTAGTAACCACATCACAGTAATAAGCAAGGGCATCCAGCATCACACCACATATAACTTATAAAAATATTCTATATTCTTCTCAAAATAGCATAGCTGATTAAATAACATCAACTCTGTTAAACACATGCGTGTCCCAACACATACACCAGATAGAAAAATATATTTTCATGCACACGTAGGACGCCCACCAAAGTAGGCCCCACTTGCCTCACTCCATGGAAAATGTTGATTATTGATATCCATTATGTTGGTCAAACTCAAGTCTCCATATCCTTAACCTTCAAGTTTAGAGTTAAACCTTAATACCCAATACCTTAGACTATAAATTAAAAGTAAATGTATTTTTAATCTCATTGTTAAAACTTATTGGTGAAAATTTTAATAGATATATTTTCAATTGAAAAGAGCACAATACAACAAGAAAATACCTGTACTTCATCACCAAAAAAAGTGGTACAAAGATCAAGTTGATTCTATGTATGAATCTCCCCGAATAACCTTGATAAGCCATGTGTATTCTTCCAAATGAAACGGATGAAAATCTGCCCTAAATTTTTTCTTTTTTCTTTTTTGCTGCAGCGATAGATTGAATAAAAAAAGGGATCTGGTTGCTTCTCTTATTATTATTATTATTATTATTATTATTATTGTATTTTAATTTTTTAAAAAAATTATTTTACTAAAAATTATTAGTGGGTAAAATTATCAATTAACCCTTCATTAAAAATAAGGGTTATTACATTCTCCCCAACTTAAAAGAACGTTTGTCCTCCAATGAATATAAAACCATACTAGAAGTGTTAACTAGGTGAGGATATCCCTCTTGTATGTCCACCTCGTACTCCAAAGTAGCCTCTTTGGTTGGATGATTATGCCATCACACTTTCATCGAAACTATCTTTTTCGACCTCAATTGTCGCACTTGCCGATCCAGGATAGATGTTAGACCTTCCTCGCTAAATTCTCATCAAGCTCCACATCTTCTAGTTTTATCTTATGGCTATAATCACGAACATACCGTTGATTCATGGACACGTGAAATACAAGATGTACAACAGACAATCTCAGAGGTAAAGCAAGTCAGTATGCAACTAATCTAATTCGATCTAAAATCTCATAAGGACTAATATAACTAGGATTCAGCTTACCTTTCCGACCAAATCTCATAACTCCTTTCATAGAAGAAACTTTCAAAAAGACCTTTTCACCCTTCAAAAACTACACATCATAGACTTTCTTATCCGCATAAGATTTCTATCTACTTTGTATTGTTCGAAGTCATTCTCGTATCACTGCAACTTTCTCTAAAGCCTGCTGAACCAAATCTGGACCTAGCAATTGCGCTTCGCCAGGTTCAAACCATCCCATTGGTGATCGACATTTGCGACCATATTGAGCCTCACATGATGCCATCTGTCTACCTGATTGGTAGCTATTATTATAAGAAAACTCTACTAATAGCAACTAATCGTCCCAATGTCCATCGAAATCAATTGCGCAAGCTCTAAGCATATCCTCCAAGATCTCAATAACCCGCTTGGACTGTCCATCCGTTTGGGGATAAAAAGTTGTACTTAACTCAACCTATGATCCCAGCGACTTTAGAATAGAATTCAAAAACTCTGCAGTGAACTGTGCACCTTGATATGATATATTAAAATAGGCACTCCATGAAGCCAAACTATCTCCCAAAGGTAAACGTCTACTAATTGTTTTGCAGTATAAGTAACTCGAACTGGTATGAAATGGGCAGATTTTTAAGCTATCCACAATCACCCAAACTGAGCCGTGCTTCTTGAAAGTATTCAGCAACCCAATAACAAAGTCCATGGTAACCCTTTCCTACTTCCACTCTGGGATAATCAAGTTTTGCATTACTCCACTAGGTTTTTTATGTTCATATTCACTTGTTGGCAATTCAAGCAACTAGTCACATACTTCAAAATATCAGCCTTCATACCTTTCCGCCAGTACAAACCACGCAAGTCTTGATACATCTTCGAAGCACTTGGATGGATGGAGTACCGCGAGCTCTGAGCCTCTTCCAGTATTAGCCGTTTTCCCTCACCCACTATGGGTATAAAAAATCTACCATGTCAACACAAAATGCCCTCGCCATCAATTGATAATGTCTTCACATCTCCTCTCTGCTCTCGATCTTATAATCTAGCTAGTTGGGAATAGTCAGATTAGCAAGCGTTAGCTTCTCCAATTAAGGATGTTGCACCGCCATACCTATAGGAAACCTGCTAGGCAATGTATGATCAATTTGAACTCCCTGATTGACTAATATCCCTAGCGATAGGTTACTTTTCAAAACAATCCAGGACAAGCTGCCCACATCTGCCACCACATTCGCCCTCCTAAGATGATATAGAATAGTAAGGTCATAGTCTTTAAGTACCGTCAACCACCATCATTGCCTGAAATTCAGATTTTTTTTCTTGAATATGTATTTCTAATTATTATGATCAGTATAGATTTTACAAGGCTCTCCATAAAGATACTGACGCTAGATTTTGAGTGCAAATATAATTGCAGCCAACTCTAAGTCATGTGTCAAATAATTCTTTTCATAAAACTTTAGCTATCGAGAAGCATATGCCACCACTTCACCATTCTTTATTAAGACACAACCCAATCTGACTTTAGATGCATCACAATAAATGGTGAAACCACCCTCTACTATAGAGCAGGTCAAAATAGGAGTTGTAGTCAATGCAGACTTTAATTTCTGAAAACTCTGTTCACATTCATCTTACCACTAATAAATCACACCTTTCTGAGTTAAACGTGTCAATAGAGCGGCTATCCTTGAGAAACCCTCCCCAAATCATTTGTAGTATCCAGCTAGCCCCAAGAAACTGTGTATCTTTATAGGAGTATTAGGTCGAGGCTGATCTCAACTTGAATCTCATCTCGTGACACCGTGTGTCCTAAAATAGAAACTTTTTCTAAACAAAACTCACATTTTGAGAACTTAGCACAAATGATGTTCTTACTTAGTCTCATCTCGAGACTAGACCAAAAT
>JAPFFP010000008.1:1228844-1241585 GCA_026153255.1 Solanum medicagineum | reverse complement strand
TATTGATTATGAGTAAATAAAAAGGATTTTTTGCAAGTAAACACTAAGAAGTACCATAATTATGTTTCATAGCTATGGTTTGGGTAATTAGATTTCGTAACTATAGTTATAGCAAAATTTGTATGATTCACTCAACATTTGCGTACATTTATATAATTCGCTATACAACTCTCAATTCTTACTTAATATTTGTATATTTTGCTATACAAACACTTGTATAATTCGCTATGCAATTCATAGTTTTATATATTTCTCTATACAATTTGACTCACACACAACTTTTGTATAATCGCGCACAACATTTGTATAAATCGCACGAATTATACAAAAGTCAAACTGTAATTACAGCTAGATGTTTGTTGCGAGCCGTAACTAATTCAAATTATAGCTATGTTGGCTACTTAACTAATATATATTTACCTATCCGCGTAATTTTTTCTTAAATAAACTATCGGTACATCTGATAATTAAGTGTCAAACTATCATCCTTCCTAAAATTTTGATTTTCTCCAATTTCTAAATATTTTCAAGACTACAGCATTTCTTGGCCCAACATATATTATCGCCCAAAATAACCTCAATATTGGGCCTAGTTTTGACTTTTCTTTCATTGGCCCAAAATCCCCCCAGTGTCTGCGGTGTTCGATCAAACAACCAAGGCAAAAACCCTGTGAGCAAAACTCTCTCTTCGTGGCCTTTCTTCTTCCCCACACACATGGCTTCTTCGCCACCATTTCCACTTCCATCTCCACCATAACCCCATTTCTCTTCTCTTCTATTACACATGCGTACAGTATTGATAGATGGACGTAAGAAGATTGAAGATTCCCAAAACCATAGCTATATTTTCACATATCAAACGCCCCTTAACTTGTGTGATTTATACAGCTTCTTCAGATCAAATCAATGAGGCATTACAGAAGGAAACGTCAAATAAGACTAACCCCAGCTCAGAAAAGAAGCAGCAAAGGGGATTAGATTTGAATTTGCGGAAGAGGGTTACTTCAGTTCTTTCAAACCCACCTGTAGATTCGTTAAAGATTAAAGATTTACTGACCCTTTTGACTCCTCAGCAGTTTGATGCTATTTTCTTGGAAATTCATTCGTCTTTGAAACCATTGAATGTTTTGAAATTCTTCCACGTAGCATCTGGTTCTTGTGGTTTTAGTTTTAGTGTTAGATCTTATTGTATTTTGCTTCGTTTGCTTGTTGGTTCGAATCATGATGTTCCAGCTAGGTTGCTTTTGATAAGGTTAATTGATGGGAAACTACCTGCAATATTTGATAGTTGTCAAGGAAAGCATGTAGAGGTTGCTGTTTCTTTGGCTGAGTTAAGTAGTGTGTCGGATTTTGGTTTCGCTGTTAGGACTTTCGATCTTTTGGTTCATTTGTGTTGTACCCAATTCAAAAAAGTTGGGTTTGATGCTGCATTGGATGTGTTCAGGTCTTTGGCAAGTAGGGGGTTGTATCCCTCTTTGAAAACTTGCAACTTTCTATTGAGTTCTCTTGTGAAAGAGAATGAGCTTTGGAAGAGTTATGAGGTTTTTGGGGTTTTGAAGAATGGCGTTAAACCGGATGTTTACTTGTTTAGCACCGCGATCAATGCTTTCTGTAAAGGAGGGAAGGTGGACGAGGCAAAGGAGTTATTTCGGAAGATGAAAAACATGGGTATTGTGCCAAATGTTGTCACTTATAATAACCTCATTCATGGGTTTTGCAAGAATTGTAATTTAGAAGATGCATTCCTTCTGAAAGAAGAAATGATTTTAAATGGTGTAAATCCAAGTATTGTCACGTATAGCATGCTTATTAATTGTCTGATGAAACTTGAGAAATTTGATGAAGCTGATTGTGTGTTGAAAGAAATGTCGAACAAGGGGGTTGTTCCAAATGAGGTGTTGTATAATACCATCATCAATGGTCATTGCTCAGCAGGAAACATTCAGAAAGCGCTAAAGGTAAGGGATGAAATGCTAACAAAAGGAGTTCTCCCCAACTCAGTTACTTGCAATTCTCTGATCAAGGGTTTATGCAAGGTAAATCAAGCTAGTCAAGCTGAAGAACTCTTAGAGGAGATGTTATTACATGGATTGAGTGTAAATCCTGGTTCCTTCAGTAATGTTATACTTGTACTGTGTATGAATTCTAGGTTTGTTGCTGCACTACGGTTTGTCAAGGAAATGATATTAAGGTGTTTGAGGCCAAATGATGGGTTGCTGACCACATTACTTAGTGGGCTGTGCAAGGAAGGAAAGCATTCAGAGGCAGTGGAGCTTTGGCATATACTACTAATGAAAGGGCTCACGCCGAATACAGTGACCTCAAATGCTCTAATTCACGGTCTTTGTGAAGCTGGTAATATACAAGAGGCTGTTCGGCTGCTGAAAGCAATGCTAGAAAGTGGTGTTCAAGTAGATAGCATGACTTATAACACTCTTATTTATGCATTTTGCAAAGAGGGAAACTTGGAAGGTGCCTTTATGTTGAGAGAGGAAATGGTGAAGCGAGGAATTGTACCTGACATTTCAACTTACAATGTGCTGCTACATGGGCTTGCTGAGAAGGGTAGAATAGATGAAGCTCTGTTGCTTTGGGATGAATGTCAAAGCAAGGGACTTGTCTGCGATATTTATACCTATGGGGCCTTGATTAATGGTTTGTGCAAAACTGACAAGCTTGAAAAGGGCAGAGACCTTTTCCATAAGATGCTCAGACAAGGATTAGCCCCCAATATAGTTGTTTATAACACTCTTATTGGAGCTTTTTGTAGGAACGGAAATGTGAAAGAAGCCCTCAAACTTCGTGATGACATGAGAAGCAGATGTATTCTACCAAATGCTGTCACTTATTCTTCTCTTATACATGGCATGAGCAATATCGGGCTTGTTGAGGATGCTGACAACCTTATTGATGAAATGCGTAAGGAGGGAATTCCACCTAATGTCGTTTGTTATACTGCTTTGATCGGTGGTTATTGTAAGTTAGGTCAGATGGATAAAGCGAGGAACATTTTGCAGGAAATGTCATCACACAATATACAACCTAATAAAATAACTTATACAGTCATTATTGATGGGTATTGCCAAGCTGGTAAAGTTAAAGAAGCTAAGGAGCATTTCGCCGAGATGGTACAGAAGGGAAATACTCCTGATCCTGTCACCTATAACGTTTTGACAAAGGGTCTTTTAAAAGAAGGGAAAATAGAAGAAGCCTTTTCACTTTTAGATCATATTTCCCATACAGGAGTTGGTTTGGATGAAGTTACATATACTTCTTTAGTGAATTTGCTTCCCAAGAGATCAGCAAGTGCAAACCAAGAATGAATCTGGCACAAAGTTCACACTCATCTGGTTGGACTATTTGCTGCCTCACGTGTCTAACACAACACAGCTATATGCTTGCTTGAGCACACGTGCACATCTAAAAGCACCTAGACCTGTCTGATTTTCAAGTGATACAACGGAGTCATGCCAAAGTCACACGTCTGCACATTGGGTTAGATTATCATCTTTGAAACTTAATGATCTTTTCTCAATTAGCTTTTGCTAATTCCTTCTTGTTCTTGGAAAAAAGGGGTTGTTTCAAAATGCTAGAACTCTTATAGGTGATCTCATGAGGCAGAGATGTCTTCCTAATATTGAAGATTGAGATAATAGGTGCTTGCATGAATCTTCAACCAGTTTCAGCATATTGCTGCTTGAACCATCTTTTGTTGCTTTTTTGAACTTCTTGTTTCATATTCTTGCATGGTGTATTCATCTTTGATCCTATGATTTTACTTTTTGAATATACATAAGACAACCATGTCCTTTTTTTTTAAAAAAAAAAAGAAAATCTTTTTTCCTGTTTTCTTTCTGATTTGTTTATGATAGTGGGTTAGTGCTCTTGCATTGCCTCAATATGAAACAGTTGTCTCAGAATTTCAGTGCTCATAGATTTGTGTCACGCCTCAAATCTGCACATACATGTAATATCATGCTCATGCAATATTTTGCTCATCGGTGGTTAGCCTTGACATGTAAAATGATGGCCAAATAAAAATTTGTGCACCATATAGTCTTATAAATTCGTATGGTTTTACGGGGCTTCACTATTTGTTTCACAGTTTCAGTCTTGAAGTGTCCCATTGTTTCATGTCCTTGTGACTCATCTGTATTATACTTTCTCTTGAAATTTCTCGTTGTTTATATCACTCTCATACTCTCTTGGAGCTAACATGTACTGATAAATTTTCTTTTTTGCCTTGTCTTTTATTTTCTAGAAACTGGGTCATATTGTGGGTCCAGATTTCTTCCTTGTGCTATGAGTTAGTTGCTAATGCTGCCGAAGATGAAGGATCCAAGCAGCTGGTGGATCGATTTATGGTAATGTTCGCATGGTTTTCTGATACATTTAGTGTATTCCCTTTTTTCTGTGGCACCTCCTTAATTGTTATTTGTTTCTTTCACATTTTCTAGTTTTTCCTAATTTAGCTCATTTCCTTACTGATCTAGAAAAAAATAGACTTTCTATCTGAACTGACCTTCCAACTGGTCCTCCTTGCTTAGGAAGCGTTCCATGTTTAAAATTTTAAAACTATTTGTCGCTTGGACAAATTTCTGCTAGGCTGGAAATTTCTGATAGATTATGTGCAATATGAATAATTGTTTTGTTAAAAAAGGATCACTAAGATTCGTAAGAGGTTTAAAATTTAATAGCTACTTGTGCTGGTGGAAGGTAGCATTAGCAAGGTAGCAGTGTGGAATTAGTCGAAGAGCACACATGCTGAACCTGACACCACGGTTATCAGAAATTCAAAATTGAGAGCTACAGATTCCATATAAAGTACAAAGAATTTGAAAGCTACAGAATCATTCCTTAACGATGACAATAACTCCTTTATTATTCAAATATTGAATGTTAGTTAAATTACTTGGACTTAGTAGCTCTTAAGCACCACCGCTGGAAAAAGAATACATCTCTGGAGCACATTTAAGAAAATTGAACTGCACAAACGTTCACTGACCAAAATGAGTTGTGCCATTTAACATTTTCCTTTAATTATATCCCATGAAAAGAAAAGTCGCAGGCTTTAGGGGAAGACAACTTTAGGACTGGATTGATTGTTTACTTCATGAGTTTAACTCGTATTAGGACAGTAGTTACTTGTGCATTTTGGCAGTATCTTATTGCAACTGCACATTATAATCTTTTAATATGTTTAATTTTAGTTCAGTTTCGTTATTAAGAAAACACATTTCCCTCCTTATGGGTTTGATTGTTAAGTTGCAGAGCGCAGATTTTGTCCAAGCAGTTCCAGTGTTGGAGATTACTTTAGTCCTGAACGATCCTTGCATCATGAAGATTTTTGGTAATTGCTCGCAATATAACCTTGTAACTCTTGGAAAGGCTTTATACACATTTTATTTCTTATCGTAAGCTCCTAAAATGGATGAGTCTCTTCGATCTTTAGCATCTAGATGTGTGCCTTTATTTAACCATGTCCCTTAGGAGGGCCCTCATTCTCAGTGTAAGCTAGCTCGCTCTTGTGTTTAGTGAGGAGGCTACGTAACATACAGGTGACTGCCCTGGTTATGATTTCTTCCAAAAGAAGAGAAAAAGTCCCCTTGCTTTCTTGTACTTCTGTTTTTTGGTATGAAGGGGGAGCGCCAACTTGTGGAGGGTTGGCTGGATTTTGGGGAGTCCTGGTATTAATAAACCTCTATAAACTTATCACACCATCTTGGTGAAGTATCAATGATTTCTCTAATTATCGGGAAAATAGATATAGGAGTGATGTTTTTGAATGGAAGATCATTCTGTTATCCATTTTGAGTAGTGATATTTGATTTTGATTTGTCGACTAATGGAAATTTAGTAGTGCAACCATGATCTCATGTAAATCCAGGTCTTGCAAAATGCTAGTTGCAATCAAAATAAAATAGCTTTTGTATAGTACTGCTTCTGATATACTTTTGTTTGCAGTGCAAGTTCTTTTTTGAAATAGCTTTTCTTGTCAATTGTCATAGATTGAAAAATCCTAGTGCCTCAAACTTGTCCAGATTAGTCCAAGATTGCCCTGGAACTGCATTTATGCATACCTTGGCCTAGGACCATCTTGTGGATGATGCACTAAATGTATAATCAAATAGTCAGAGAGGCTTTTCGGTTGTCATTAGCAGAAACTAACTGAAGGATTGGCTGAGTTATTCTCCATTCTTCCAGAGAAGCCAAAGGACTCTTCTCAGATTCAACTGCCAAGATAGAGTCACTGGTCGTCATAATAACATTGTTACCCAATTATCACTATACTCTATATATGTCTTGTATAATTTTGATCAACACACACTGCCTCTATCCATTAACTATAAGATCCTCATTTCGTCATTATATACTATATTATGAACAACTCAAACATTTAATAAACAACTTTGTGAAGGGAGAAAAAACAACAAAAAGATTCCAAAAAAATGAATGAAAAAACTCAAAAAAACCCACTAATTCCAAAACTAAATTAGTTTATATTTTATATACATTGAGAAGGGGTAAACAAAGAGCGCCTCAAAAGCAAAATTATTTTTGAGTGCTCCATAATAGACTTGTCTTCATCGTGCGCTCTGAGATCCAAACTCCTCTGAGAGATGCTTATTTTTTAAAAAAAACTAGAAAGGAGCAGTAGCAATATCTCTAGTTTCTGAAATAATTCTTAAAGGATTCGATGAACTCTCCAATTCCTCAGTATATTCCTCTTTATCATCATGTACACATTTAGAAACTGGCTCCAATCCCTATTGCAACACAAAATTAAAATAAAATGTTAAAACATAATCACATAAAAATGACCTAATAACATAAAATATCTTCATATACATAACCTGAACTCCCAAAAAAATGATATATTAAAAATAATATAACTTATATTAATCTCATTCCAACTACACCAACTTTTTTCAAAAATTCCTCCTTGACAAGAGAGGAAACATATGATATATGTCGAAAGGTAAAAGCATTAAGGATTTTAACTATAATACATGAAAAATAGGAATTATAATATGATACATGAAAAAATAGGGACTACAATTTGTATCGATAAGTATTGCAACTTTGTATCGTTTAATGAATCTTTGTAATTTTTTTTAAAAAAATTGGTATTACATGAAGTTCTGTAAATATTAGTGGTATATTTTTTAAAATTTTCCCAAAATAATGACCCCCCTCGTCTCTATATAAATAATTGTGGATTAATTAATAACCTCAAGACAATCCAATTGTGCCATGCAATTATACACTTACGTAAATAAATAAATAAAAGACCCTTGCACAATCCACGACCACTGATTATTTTAAAAACAACAAAAAGTAGTACACGTACACCAATTACTAAAGTTCGGTATTTATCACAATAATGAATATTATGTATTAAAAATAACACAACTTTTTTTATTAAAACGTTATTAAGTGTACAATAAACCACCATTATATATTTTTTAACACACAGTATAATGCATTATAGCCCCATTTCAAGTATTGTTTCAAGATTATATTACAACTTATATTTAATTTACTAAATTATCTTCATTCACATCTCATTTAATTATTTTAAAAAAACTGAATTCACGAGATATATATAGTAATTAAAGGTTTGACATCTTGATTAGAAGTTAATTACCTCGGTGAAAATTCTCATAGCTTCTTCTAAACCTCTTGTATTAATTATGTAAAGTGCTGCATCCTGAAATTAAAAACAGAAAAGAGCCATAAATTAAGATCTAATTATTTTCATCATAAGAAATCAATTATAAAGCTAATTTCTTCCTAATTACTGCCTATTTTTCCACTACGAACAATTATTTTTTTCTCAATCAATATAAAAGATCTATGCTACAAAACATAATCTTCAATGAATTAGCTTACTAAAAATTTACTTAAAAAGTCTTCAATTTTTTCGTATAAAAATTTTACTTTTTTTCCCCTCACTGATTCAACCATCAATCAAATATCTATAAAAATAACTACAAAACTGTTTTCCCACAAATAACTTCAATAAAAATAATGATCGCTTTAATAATATACCCTTATAAGAAAGAAAATAAATTTTATGCCTTCTTATCCAACCAAGAATCAAGCAAACAAATAAACCAATCACTAATATTATATATTAGGTTGATCAATCATCAAAGAATGACCAGATAAACATCCTTATTCGAGATAAATCAAATATTATTATATATATTAAAAAAAATTTGAACATCGTTAACGAAAATTTTACTAAACAAAAAAGAATTAGAAAGGGAAGAGAACTTACTCTAGCAAATTGAATTTGTTTGAGATTGAGAGTTCTAGGTTCATTCTCAATTGATGATGTCCTGTTTAAAGGAACCATTGATGATCCTCCCATTTTTCTTTTTGCTATTTTGACTTCTTCAATAATAAAAATAAATAGAACAAACAGAATATATATATATTATGGTTAAATATAGCTTGTCCACAAGAAAATATTCCAAAGTGTTTCTTTTTTCAAAATAAGATATTGTGATATCTTTTTCATGATTCATATAGGCACCTTTATATAGTACTAGTAAGTTCCCAAACAAGCCGCCAAAGGGGGGGTGGGGGGGTCGGTGGAAATAATTAGTTAGGAAAAAGAAAATACATTGATTCGTATAATCTATAGAAAATGATGTTTTATTATTATGAGGCTTCTAGTTTGGTATTATTGTACATTTTCCCCTATAGAATCTTTAATTACAACAACTTCCTGTAATTTTCTTTTTCTATCTTTATAAGGTAGGGGTAATGTCTACGTACATCTTACCCTCCGCAGATCCCACTTGTGAGATTTTATTGGATATGTTATTATCATACGGAATTTAAGAAAGTAAGAAATATTTTGAATTGTGTGATCTTAGAAGAAGATAGTTAGGGTAGAATGTTAACTTGAATCTTGTATAATCACATGCATATAAGACATTTTAATTAATACATTTTGACACAAATTCGAAATGAGATATCAATAGTAATTTTAATCGACTTACTTCAATTTAAATAACATTATTTTTTTTCTATCTTTTAATAAGAATAATATTTTAACTTAAATTTTAATTCTACTTTTAATACCATAATTACAAGGACACAAACCTCTCTCTATTTTATTTTTCATGTTAAATTAAATACCATGACATAAATTAACATAAAAAAAAAATCTTTTTAGGTTAAATCCACCTCAACATGGTGCGCATCAACACATGTACAAACAACATGGGAGTTAGCATAATTTCTAAAACAAGAAGGTAAAATTTGAAGTTCTACAAACTAAAAGGGCATCAAAATGTAATTTTCAATAAATAACAAAAAAATAAATAAATAACCCATAGTTTTTATATATAAAAAAATATGAGGCTTAGATAAACTAGAAGACCACAAAGTGCAACGTGTCAAAACAAAATCTTCCACATTTTAGGATACGTGGAAATGACTGACGGCTAATATTGGACACGTTTACATTTCTACAATTAATTTTAAAATTTACCTAATCATAAAACCCAGTTATAGAAAGTTCCACAAATAAATCTAATTGTTATTTTTTCTAATTTTTCTAAAAGTAGAACTAAATATAACAAGTACTTACGTGTTCATTGCAATTTAGATTAACCAATAATAGAACTACACGATTTTTAATCTTAATTAATGAGACAACAGGACGGACAAGATTTGATGTTGGACACGTGGAAGATGTGTAATAAAATTTGTTATAATATTTATGTTTTTTTTAAAATGAAAAAATAAAATAATATTTGTACAAGGTTGGTCGATTTTGTAGTGTCACGATTGATTACTCACATGCAATTAGGTTAGGCAGACATAAAAAGATAATTTAAAATCACTATTATTATCATGTGAGGCTGCTTACAAGGGTGTCAACCCTCGCAAGTACTTAGATAAGATTAGAAAACTATTTGAGTAGTATCAATATCATATGGAACTATTAATAAAAGCAAAGTTAGAATTATCAAACGATGTGGTAGAGCGAATGATGTTCTTCTCTTAATAAGAAGTCTTGATTTAAGGTTTGGGGAATGAAAAAATTCTTGGTAGGAGTGTTTCCTCCCAAATGGAGCCCTACTGCTGTATTGTCACGTCCCGGGAGAATATCCTGGACGTGGCTGGCACTCGAAGACTATTGCTAGTCCCCAAGCGGACCACCTAGTCTCATTGCCATCGTTCGATCCATTTATCAGCGAAAGAAGCAGTAAATAAAAATATATGCTAACATCTCTATGGGCTCAAACCATCAATATCAATCTATTGTAAGGAAATAGGATAAGAAATCAACGGTTTTGATATAAAGGAAAAAGAGGAAAAAGGATCCTCGACATCAACATCAACATCTATGTCTACGAAGCCTCTAACACTAACATCTAAGAAGGCAATATTACAGGCCATGGTACCATAATCAAAGAAATATTGACATAAAAGTTGATAAATAATCATCCTCCAGATGCTGGGGAGGACTCATCACGGTCCGAATCAAGCTCTGAACCTCAACGATTGAGCTGCTGAAGTCCTAGGTCTACCATATCTGCATCATAAAACGATGCAGCGCTAGAAGGGTGTTAGTACGTGAAATTTACTGTATGTAAAACAGGCTAAGATAAGGGAAAACAATATAACATGCTCTCATTAATCACTCAGACTCATCTCAAAGTAAGGAACAAAACTCTATCACCTTACCATCCATCAGACATCAAATCATCATATCACATCAGAGATTCTATCACCATGAAGCCTATCTGGGAATTTCTTGTACCTACACCCATCACTTATGAGCCAGTGATGGTACAATGAAGCGATGTCGTTGCGGCGTCCGCCCAGTACCTTGCTGGGGTAAAAGGGCGTGCATCAGGAGTTTATAATATTAGTAAGTCCTCTTTTGGGACTAAGGAAACATGTATTCTCACGGTCCAATTCTCTGCTACGCTGGCCACGTAGGTAATGAGTGCGAGTGGGACTCACTCTTACTCATTTTCGGTGCTCAATAATCCTCCCAGGACTCAATATGCTCATAAGACCATTAATTCATCCAGGATTCCCGTCACTCAAACTCTATGGGCAAGACTATCTTTCCAATTTCAAAGGATTATGTTCATCCAACTCTATCAATATAATTCCAGCTAACACAATCATCAACATTCATCACCTCAGGACTCAGACTCAATCAAACATCACATTCAGATAATCAATGCTCTAGAGACCCCCCCTTCCCCAAGTTCATTATTCAAGTGTTTACAGAGAGAATTTATAAAAGTTCAATCACAATCACATAAATATGTAAGTATACAGTAACTTTAAGCAAAATGATTGTCAATTTAGGATATGAAAGTATAGTTCAAAGAACATATTCAAGAACTCAAGATAATATCCAAGAATTTCATACAAATATTCAAGAACCTTTAAGAAAATCATAATTTAAGACTTTTAGACATTAATTTTCATTATAACTCTACATTGGCACATGCAAGAACAATTCCATGCTTTAAGTAGCCTTTACATACATGGGAATTTTCTCAAGAATCGAATCTTCTCTGGAAACCCTCACTTGTTTCTCCTTCTTCTCTCTTAGACTTAGCGTAAAAACCTTTGAAAAGTAATGGGTCTAAACCCTTTTGTACGAATTTACGTTTTAAAACCGACATGGGAATGTAAAAATATATCGGGAAAGACAAGATTGCTCTTCCCGAATTAAAACAGAAAAATTTGCATCTCGTACACTAGTGCGCGACGCGCACTAGCTCAAATTTACACTTTTTCGCATTTTCTCGATTTTTCGAAAATTTTCGGAACAAGACCAAGTGTGGTTCCGCGTCCCCTCGGCGTCATGGAAGGGGCGCGGAGACCTCACTATTTGAAGCCCTCTTTAAAAATTATAATTCGCGTGTTTGCGCGATAAGGCCGAGTCGAGGCCATTTTCCGATTCATTTTTTCGCACTGATCGCAAATCCAGTCTCGGATTTTTCATTAGAGCTTGGGAAGGTACGTTGTGCGCACGATAAAGTTTAGGGATGTTTTAGTAATTTCACGGGGTGTTATATGTATATATGAAATTAGAATTTTAATTAAATAGGAAAAATTACCTAATTATATTTCTTTATTTATTATATTTTCATTATTTTCACCCAACTTCAAAAATTTTAAAAATTCTTTGTTTCCATCTAGATATTAATTCAGTAATCCGAATACATTAATTCTGATTCTTAAATTATTTCTATGTTCAATACTCCCTCTGTCTCATTTTAATTGAATTTGTGAGCTAATGCACACATATTAAGAAAAATATTCAAAGACAAAATTTACACCATACTTTTCACTATTGCTCTTTGTAAAATCATAAATATAGTGTAATTTATCTCCTAGAAAATATAAAAGTTCTATAAATGAAAGGGCAAATATGAAAAAAAAATTCACACATTCATCTTAAACTTTGAACAATTCAATTATTTTGAACCTTAAAAAAAGGCTCAAAAATTTCAATTAATTTGAAACGGAGAGAGTATATCATACTTTAAATGTTACCTGCTGATATTTCCGGAACACAGTTAATGTATCCTGATAATTGAATTAGTGTATCCGAATTGCCATTCTTTTTAAGAAATTTATGTAAATTAAAAAAGGGTAGAGAAAATAATAATTAACTCTTTACACTATATTTATATAAAACCTCCATAAAAATATCAACGAAAAGTTTAAAAAACATATAACTAAAAA
>JAPFFP010000008.1:1210879-1228744 GCA_026153255.1 Solanum medicagineum | reverse complement strand
TTCTTCAGTGAAATAAAATATATTTACATATATAAATTCTAATAATATTTATAAGTCAAAAATATTTTTTTGAGAGATATATCTAAAGTTTGAGCTTCATAGCAAACATTTTAGCAGTTTTACCTATATATACATATTGAAATTTAAATCTCTTATTACTATATAATATTAGAAAAGCTCTATTTTGGTACATTTGTTTAGTATTTATTTAGTTGTTCTGACGTAAAATTTGATGTTTTGGATACAATTTTTTTCTTATGAGATAATAATAGGAATTTCGAAATAAAATTGGAGATTAACTTTATTCAAAATTCTATTAGTCAATTTTTTAAAATTATTTTTAGTTATCATTTTAATAATGAAGAATTTACTCATATTAAAATTTTATGAAATATATTTTTATTTATCTCCTGTATGGAATCGCTCCATAAAAAATGAGAATGTCGGTTAAGTTGATGGCATAAGAAGAAAATTTGTAGGTCTTGTTTGGTAGAATTTTAGTTTGACCTGATCCGATGTGACATCGACAAACAATTATTGGATTTTTGTTCAAAATTGGTCTTTATATTATAAGGTCGACGTATGATTTTTCAAATTTGACATGTGTATGTGACATGTTTGGTGCTAAAACTTTAATATTTTTTTTATTTCATGTGTTTCGTTATTTTGGGATGCTAGGAAGCTTTTATATTAGATGGATAATGTATTTAGGTGAACATTTAGTCATCATTTATCGCGAAAATTTAAGAAAAAAAAGAGTAAAAAATTTGTTTTCAAAATAAAAAATGCAATTTGAGAATTGGACTTGTGTTTAATTATGAATATAATTTTTTTTTGAGTTATATAAACTGAAAAATGAAAACACGTTTTAGTTATTTTTGACATATTTGTATTTCTAAATTTTACTATCGAACATGTTTTTCACAGAGTACAGCTTCGAAAAAATGTAAAACGTCAAAAGCTTGGAGTGGACCTATGAATTTTTTACCTACGGTCAAGTTGTTAATAATAATAATAATATATTTAATATTTTTATTTAATATACGTATAGAAGATGATCAAATCAACACAAAATTATGAACCATTCAGGTTTAGATTGGTTAATAAACACTCAACTTCTTCAATAAAAATATTTCACTTATTGAAATGAAAGTTGATCCAAGAAAATATCTTACTAATTAAAACATTTTTGAAAATAATTTTCAAGATAAACCTATTATGTGTCATCAAAAGAAGAGTTCAATTGAAACTAACTAAATAGAATGTAAGAATTCCTCTAGTGATCACGCAGTGTGATTCCCTCGATAAGATAAGTGATGTCTAGAAAGGATGGAGCGAATGCTAAACTTATATCTATATCTAGAGAAATAGTTTTCAATACACCCTCGTCTATTGGAATACAAGTCAAGAGTTAAATGGATATGACTAGGTGACTCCAATACGAAACATTTCTCTTAACGCTAAGTACTTTCCATATTTGGAGTTCAACATATGATCCTAGAGAGAAGTGAGAAGAGATTGTACAATTCTATTGTTACGATGCAACCACTATTGATATTGTCCCGGTTTGCCTAAAACCATAGACTTTAAAATGCATTCCTAAGATACAATACCTACTTACTCATATACCTAATATTCTTTTTGTGTTTTGCCAACGTAGGATTCTTATCCTAAGCTAGGTATCACACTTGTGTAAAGTTTTGTTGGGAACTTCTGCTCAAACATTATCTGCTATAAATAGAAGAATGATGAGCAAGGCCCCTACAGTATATCACTGTCAAAAGTTGGCACAATGGCACTCTGTTGATGTGAGAAAAGGAAATATTTGATGAGCTATGTACATTACCACAAGATACCTAATATAGTCTCACTAGTGTGGTTTAAAAAGGGTGAGAAGTACGCATGAACATCGACATTCCCCTGCCTGCCTTGTGAAGTTTTCGATAAACCCTCGACTCAAGATGAGTAATGTATTGGAGAGGGAGCATTCACCCAGATAACATCATATCAGTCTATGATCTTGTCAATGTTTAACTAGGAAACAAGTATCACCTAGGTATACAGAAAACTTATGACAATAATAGAAAGGATTTTCCTTGGACAAGTTGAGGTTCCTTGAAAAAATTATTACTTTGGGAACTTAAATGTGTCTGACGGCTTGCCCATCAGCCTACTTGGCAAGAGCGCTACGACCTTAGCCCAAACCTACGTAAAGGCTCGGCTCAATCTGAAAGTAGACAAACACATGCAGTGTGCTATCAAGAAAAAAAATCCAAAATGGCGCCCAAATCCTCAGAATCACCCAAATATGCGGGGTAAAATTCAATTCTACCAGTACCATGCGCATAGAAACACCTTAGGTTCAAGAGTAGAGATTTTGTTGATGAATAAGTTCAACAATTTTTGGTTAAAAGAAGGATGCCAGCTTACCCCAACACCAGAAAGGAAAATTGGACTGTAATGCATTTGAGACACTGCATAGTTAGCTTTATAGCTGAGAAGAAAATGAAGATGAAAGGAAGTCCCACTTAAATTAAATTGAAGTTGGTTTATCTTGAAAACAATAAATTGATACAACTCCCCTAACGAATTGAACCATAACATCTCCAAAAAAGAAAAGCAAATGAAAGCCAAACTAAACCAAAAAGACAAGGCCTCGTGCATTCCCTTAGAAAAATCTGCATTATTAACTTTTGACACACAGGTAAAAGTGAAAGAAGGATTTCCCAGTATAACTGACAAGGCTTCGTTAGTGCATCCACAAACCCCAAGAGTCACCTCAGCCTTGACAAGTATGGAGCCACCATAAAGAGCAAATATGCTCGAATACAACTTTCTTTGCTCTCCCAGTAAAACTGACAAGGCGTCGTAAGTGCATCCATCAACCCCAAGAGTCACCTCAGCCTTGACAAGTATGAAGGAGCCACCACAAAGAGCAAACATGCTCGAATATAACGTTGTTTGCTCTCCCCGTACAACTGACAAGGCATCGTCAGTGCATCCATCAACCCCAAGAGTCACCTCAGCCTTGACAAGTATGAACGAACCATCACAAAGAGCAAATATGCTCAAATAAAACTTTTGTTGCTGCACCCCTGAAGACAAGTTGACAAAACAAACAAGAAAATGAGATACCATGTAAAACAATGGACAACACACCAAAGACTGCAGCGAGTACCTGCAGCCCCACTGACCATTAATTAGAGGTTTATGTAACCTCGTCATAGATGCTGCACAGTGTCTACATTGTAAGAAGATCAAATCACCTAAAATAGAAAATACAGAGAAAAGGAACCTTTTCCCTACCCTCTATCAGCCAAGATAGGCCACATAGATATATGAGAGTACATGATCTGACAACCCGTCATAATATTTATATCCTATATCTCATTTTTGTTGTCCACAGTCGCATTTGTGTAGACAAAACAGATCTAACATGAATGCTTGTACCACCAAGCAGAATTGTCATCAGAAAAATGAGATCTACCTCTTTCCAGATTTTGGTTATCGAGTCTACTCTCCTCTGGTTCCTCATAAGAGCTAACACTGAAGCTAGTCGCAGCATTACAACCCTGACTTGAGTTATCCTGAAAATTGTAAACCTGCAGTTGACTATAGCAGTTAGTACAGATATAGGAAACCAAAGGAAAGATAACTTCCATTCAACACAAAAAAGGAGAACAAGGTCTCACCATGTCAGAATGATTCACTTGTCGTGTATAATGCTCAGGAAGCGATGGGAGATGGTGTTCGCCGACATCTTGAACTATGCCCAAGGAATTGCTTCCAAAACAGAGCTGCTGCATGCCATTGTTGGAGTTATAAGGCATACAGAAATGGCCTGGCACTAGTTGTCCAGTTCCAATGGTTTCAGCAGAGTGATTTAAAGGGATATCAAGATCATTGAGCTCCATATAGGCAGCGTCTTGTGGCAGGATGATCGGGTTAAGACTATAATTAGATCCACCGCTTGCAGAGAGATCAGGTCCCGGTTGACCTACTCCTGCCCAGAATTCGATGTCTCCAAGGCCGTCAAATATATCATTCGCATCAGTAAAAGTAGCAGCTGGAGCATTTACATCTTGGTTAAAGTTCTCTAACTTCTTCTGCCAAAGGAGGAATGTTAATCAATAACAATATAATTAAACAAGTTCCAAATATGCAATAAATGTGACACAATTGCTATAGGCACGCAACTGAGATAAAAACAGGCAATACTAAAACTACAGTTCCTGAACTCTACAGGTGCATAATTAACACAATTTTCTTTTCCCTGAAGATACTCTGATCAAGAGATATAATGGATGAGTTTTGACTATCTGCACAACCTTGTTGAAAACCCTTTTCCTCTTCTCATTTAACTTAAAAAGCAGCCAAACCAAGAATAGTCCAAAGAGTAACAAGCTTTGATATTGTCACAAACTAATCATTAACAACAAGTAACTTTCATTTTAACTGTATTTAGTCAAGCTCTGATTTAAACAAAACAGAATAAGAAACTAGTGCAAACAGTAGAATAGACAAGGAAGGCATTAGCAAAACATTAGGTGTTTGGCCATGAAAATTTCACTTTTTCAAGGAGTTGAACGCCAACTAAAATGAAATTTCTATGACACTACATGCACTTGAATGTCAAAGCTTATCTCAATATGTTTATAAACGCTACAGCGTGCTCACCTGATTAGTCTCATTGCCACCAGGAAGCAAAGTAGCATCTTCTGTGAATTGGGCTAATAGACGATTGATCTCATCATCTTGCTCATCAAGAGCCACCTCATTAGTACACATCTGACCATTAGATGGACCTGAACCAGGGTTGACCATGCTGTTAACAACTTAACAACTCTGTTTCACAGGCAGTATAGACAGAGCAGAAAAAATATTGGACGATTTTGACTTACCAGGCACACTCTCATCATCTATCTGGTTTGGTTGACCAGGTAACTCCGCACCATCTGGCTCATCCAAAGGCATTTCTTGAATAGAAGGCTGAATAAGAGATAGACTCTGTTCACTTGAAGGCCAGTCAGATGTGCTTCCTGGGTCAACCACTCTGGTTACGTTTGAGTTGCTCCGATTATCAGGTCTTTCAGGTGGAGCTGGAAAAACATCTGATGTACAAGGTCCAGCAGGAAACTCACCATCTTCCCAATCTTCCTCCTTAAAAGGTGCTCCATACTGTGCACCATTTCTTGGACCCGGTCCACTCTTCTGGAATACTTTACAAAGCACATGTGAATCCTACAAAACAAGTATTTGATGAATGATAGGACAACACAACAGAGATTGGCTAATAGTTACACCATAGAATTTAAGGAACACGACATTATCAATGTCTTATTTCTATGAAGGTCGTTTTTGGTCCTACTTATATGCACCTCTAATATTCATTGACCAGTTGGTCACACTATTGGGTGCAATTATCAGTCTGTCTTTCTTAACATAGGTTGACATGGGCAGTCTACAAACAAAAGAGCAATATGCACTAAGAACCTACCCTTACCAACTCATTGCTTTTTCTAATCCAAATCAATCCTGCAAGCATACTGCCATAGACATCGCATGTCATGATCACCAAGTAAAGGATCAATCAGAAATAGAAATGCAATCTTTAAGAAGCTAAAGCTCCCCAAAACTGTGGAACCTGTTCCTCGATGACTTAGATGAGTTGCTGGGTGAAAAGAGGGGGTAGCAAGAACCAGAAAAAATGATGCAAGATAATTCCTTCATGTATATAGTGGACAGCATGAAAAGGAAAAAATGAGAGAAGTTTTAAAGACACGATCAAGTCTATACATGCTGTGCAATGGAATTATCTAGTGCTTTTATTCTCATGGTGCAAAGGATTGTATAGAGGAAGTAGATGAGCTGGTACATTTCTTAGGTGTTCTGTAAAGCCTAGATACTGACCTTGCTAGTAAGTAATTCTTTTGGAGGTGGCCAGGAATGCTGAAGAATACAACAGTACTAATTATTTTAAAAAAAGTTAATTATCCCCAGAGTATTAATTCCAAGAATGAGAAAGCACGACACATGAGTATGATATTCTAATCAAGATGATTCACACATGGAATATGATGATCCATAAAGTTCAAATCAGGTTCTCACGGATGAAAACTAGATCCCATTACCATAAACCAAGTGGAAACAGAAAAAAGGGAGAGAGAAACTGCCAAGAGACTATCATTGGCTATGTGTAGCTACTATTACAAAAGAACGAACATAAGACTGATAAAGAATTAAGTAGTACTTAAGCCAAGATAGGATGTACGTACCTGAGCAAATCCTGCATCAATTGATTCTGTATCTTCAAACTTGTATTCGTGAATTACCCAATCAGTTCTCTGCCCTCGCGGGGGATGACCTAGGTGAAAAACAAGTGTTTTAACTGATCCAACAATCCTTTCATCGTAAGTAACAAATCTATCTTTCCCAGTAGTTTTCCAGTATCCACTTTCAGTAGCACGATTCATTCTGGCTCCACTTGCGTACTTTCTCTCCCTTGGGCAAAAGAAGTACCACTCTAGATCTTTACTTTTATAGCAACATTTGTCTGGCAGAAGATATCAAAACATTACACAAAGTTCAAAAAAACAAGTAGAAACAACACCTCCACACACCCCCCCCCCAAAAAAAAACAAACTTGAAACAGAAAATACTACACTTCAGCCCCCTAAGAAGATACTGTTTAAATGTTAGAGAGTTCTACTGAAAGAATTTACAAGTGTGATGGTTAAATAAGAGAAGAAAAAAATACTACAAATTCCAAAAGTCAATTTTAGAAATCCAGAATGGCGTAAATCAGAATAAGACATAAGTAGAAAATTCATTCACAAACTGATGGTTATTTCTCTCTCAAAGCATTATTTAAAAAGTACAGAACAAACAACTTGGCATATTAAGTACACATTTTCAGGAGGAGAACATGTGTAGAATGTGTGCCACTGCGTCATGTATGGGTTCCTCTAGGACCTTTTCAAGTAAAATTGTTGCATTTTCCATATAAAAAGAAAAGAAGAAAGAGTAAGCTTTTAGGGAAAGTACACTTTTATACTCCATATAAAAAGAAAAGAAGAAAGAGTAAGCTTTTAGGGAAAGTACACTTTATACCACAAACAACTGTGTATAGAAACTTTGAAGGAAATGTGTGCCAGAAGCAAGGGGTTCCTATATTGTTATGCAAATCAAGCTTAGCAAAATGAAATTTCTTAACAAACTTCCTCATTTAATCTATAGATTGATACCTGGAAGGTCCCATGGGGAGTACTTGTAGATGTTGAGTTCAGTTATGCCTTCAAAAAGAAGCTTTTTCCCCATGATCTTTCGTTTAAGATAGTACATAATCAGCTCAACATCAGTAGGGTGAAAACGAAATCCAGGCGCAAGCCTTGCCATTGAAATGACCCAAAAAAAAAAAAAAAAACTATGCAAAGCAGTCCAAAAGGACGAACTGACGAAATCTAGACTAAATGAGTGATCTGCACATAACACCAGAGCCTCCCACCCACCCCCCACAAAAATGAAAAGAAAGGTGTTTCAACTGCTGTCAAGTCCAGTGCCGAAACAATATCTTCCCTGAGCACCACAACCTTCTGTGGTTCATGAAAAGGAATGCACTCCAAACAAAAAACTGATGCTTCTTGCTAGAGCCAACAGACATCTGGTGCACAATTCAAAAACCTGTTATTCATGAAATCATCAGCCTCAGGTATAACACAAGTAACAAAGCAATCCCAGATTGGCAAACACAAAATGGCAATAAAACAAATGAGCAAGCACTATCTAGGAAAGATTTCAGCCCTAATTGTTAAATTTGAACACTGATTCACACTGGATGAGCACAACTAAAACCAATTACAACCACATTCTCCCCATTTAAACTTCGCTGATAAAAATAGGGTCCAAAAGGCAGAGAAAAGACTCGGTACCTAGCGAGGAAAAAAGCAGCAGAACTAAACCACAGGAGTTAAGAAAAATAATCACAGTGATCAAACCCTTGAATGGAAACCCAAAATATAAACCTCTGACAACAATGCAATAAAAGTAAGAAAAAACTAAACAGACAGTGGTGAACAAATGTTTAAAAAGAAAACCACACACAAATTTCAGAAAAAACAAACAAAAATTGACAAAACAATTATCAAAGACAACATAATCAGATCAAGAACAACCAATAAGTAGCTCAACCAGACAGGGAGGGAAACAGAGAAGCTAAAAACGCCTGGGGACCTAGAATGAGAAGGCAGTGGAGAGCTATGACACAACAAATAGGATAAAAGATTGAAAATTGGCTAAATTACAATTGTAGACTGTAGTGATCAACCACCAGTAGCATCAAAAACCCTACAACAGACCTTGATAATAAATAAAGCAATAAAAAGTACAAAAGAACATATCAGCTCAATGTAAATCAATACAAATTTCTTAAAAAAGAAGAAAATTTGACTAAAATAAACCTTAAAGGAGAACAGAATCAATAGACTTATCACAATCATAGTGGTCAACCACTAGTAGAATCAAAAACCCTACATACAGACCTTGATAATAAAGCAATAAAAGGTACTAAATCTATCAGTTCAATGAAAGTCAATACAAATTTTAAGGAAAAGAACAAAACTTTTAACTTAATAATCATCTACGGAGAACAGAATCAACCGACAATCACAATCACAGAGATCAACCAACCAATATATCAAAAACCCCTAAATACAGATTTCAACAATACCGCAAGAAAACCCAGTTCAAATGTAACAACAAAACACAGAAACGGGCAAACACAAGAAGGAATCGCAGTAATCAATCAAACCCTTAAACCCCACACACAAAATTCGAAAAAAAGACACAATTAAACGGAAAAAGAACAAACTTTGACTACATATTCATCAAAAAAGAACATGATCAAATCAAGATCAGTCGAAAAACAGCTTACCCAAAAGGGAACCGAACCGGAAAAAGCGTAAAAAGAGAGTGGGGGAAGAGAAGGGGAAGGCGGAGGAAAGCAAAAAGGGGGAAAATGGATCAAAATTGTAGTGTTAGTAGGGTTTATATAGGCAGAGGGTTTTAAGCAAAGAGCCTTCTTTGGTAATCTACAGCTTTTGATTGGTTGATTACATTCATACCCTGTGAGGGCATTTAGGGAAAAAGAATAAAATCAATCAACATTTTTATAATTTTTTGTTCTTGTAATATTTAATGTGTAATACTCCAAGCTCTCCGTGCATTTTTACTTGTTTAATATTAATTAGAAACGCTAATAAAAAGTAAAAAAAAATATAATCATTGTAATAAATTTAATATTTTGAAAAATGACTATAAATAATAATAAGAATAAATTTGAAACTAAACGGGTCATTTGATTGGGAACAAATTATCACGAAATTAATTAAATAGAAATTACTTATCTCGAGATAAGTTATCTCACCTTATACATGAGGTAACAAGTTCCTTTGTTCAGATATAAAATGGTGGAATAAATAATTCAATGGTTACTCAATATCTCAAAGCAAATGTCAATTTTATATTTTATCTCAAATTATTATACATTATACGTCACGCCAAATAATTTCAAATTTTTCAAAATGAACATCCATTTTCATAATGGTAATCAAGTAAATATAGAAAAAAGAAGTGCTTGTTTGGTCTTCAATATCTACTAGTATTATCTTTTGCTATTCCTTTTTCTTTGTTTTCTCTATAGTATTTTGTAATTTGTTACCATTTTTTTTTTTACTATCATGTCTTTAAATTATTTTATCTTTTTAAGCGAATGATCTATTGAAAATAAGTTTTTACCCGCAAAAATAAAATCCAATTCGATTTAGATTCACTCATGGTATTACCTTGTAAATGGATTGTAATTTATGTTTGTATTTAGATTTTTTAAATCTTTTACAAAACTATAGTATTATTTTTTATTTTTCTCATACACTTATATGACCTGGTCAAAATACATATGAGCAGTGACATAGTTGAGTTACATCATCTCTCATTATGTCACCAATCCACGTTTATATAATTTTTTTAATTCTCTCATCAATTGTATATGTTTTTTTTTTTTTTTTCTATTAATTGCAACACGCACAGTTAAATCAATTCTGAAAGTATTCTTAAAAAATCTATAGTTAAATAGGTACAAAAATACGATAATGTTTTTTTAACAATGTAAATATGACAAAGTATTTTTTAACAATTTTTCACCAAAACCTGAACATATGACAAAGTCATTCCACTTCAAATAGTTCAGAAGCAAAGTTTAGCCCTTTATCCTTTTTTAAATAAAATTAAACAGATTTATATTCAAATTTAAATGACAATACTTTAACGATACTTGCCATCACTAGTTCATAATAATAAGATTTGCTAAAATGACAAATATTAAATGTGTTATTACAGTTGTAACCTTACATGATATTAATTACGAATTTTAACAATTTAATTACGAATTATAACAAATATATACATCATACCCAATCCATACCAATTACATACTCAAACATATATCCTAACAGATTTGAGTATGTAATTGGAATGAAATGGATATAATTTCTATGAAATGGGTATATTATTTATATATATATATCTGTTATAACTTGTAATTAAATTATTAAAACCCATAATTGCTAGAACTTGCAATTCATTATCTAATGTTACAATACATAATAACATATCTATATTGCTTTCATTAATTCTCATACTCTTGAATATTCTATTTACTCTAATAAAACAAATAATAAAAACATACTCAATATAGTACCACAAAATTCAACCAAGTGTTCTCCAGTGCCGTTGAGCCACCTAAAGCTCACGTCGGGCTTGTCATGGATGAGTTTGTGTAATATTTTGGAAAAATTAACTCAAATTCCTGAACAGCACCAGAAACCATGGATTAACACCTACGAAAAATTATCGAAATAATCTATTTCTTGGTGTTTCGCCCATAAAAATCTACACAAGCGTCCTGCGGCGCCACCGGTGACTCTGAGCTCAAGTGAAATTCAAAAATGATTCAAACGTAGGAAGATCCTATCCCTACTTTTGAAGGATAAAAGAGTCTTTGGATAAACCATCAACTCAATTAGAACTCCAAATAGTTTAGTCAATTACTATTTGAGAGCTAATATCCTATTAAATAAGATCTTTGAAACAATAATATATCATATCATGAGCATTTGTCAATCAAATTAGCTGTGGTCGACAAAAAATATTATACATTACAACTCTGCTGTTTCAGATATCTCCTGGTAAACACAAAGAATCAAAGACTTGAAAATCAAGAAATAGCAGGCTGCAATTTTCCTACTGCTAATCTAAGTAAATGGCTTTTGACACAATAAAAGGAAAAATGAAAAACAAAATCAAAGCAAAGAAGCTATTGTACAAACCAAATGTCCATGTTGCACCAGATGCTATTAGCAAACTCATGATTCAATTCAAACAGTACCAACAGCCATCTCTCGCGTTATATCCGCTAACCATCACTGCTGCATCTCTTACACACAGCTCTGTACAGTATGTACCCACAGGTGGGTATACTCGACAAAATCTCTTCACTGAATCTCGAGACAACCCATGCCTTTGTCAATAATCTTGAAAATTGAGTGAAACTAGAAATTAAAGCTCTTCTTGAAGAGAGCTTGCACCTGGTACATTTCAATACAACATTCGCAGGGACATTTACAAATTCCTCAGAAAAAGCAGCAAACTGCAAGGACAGCAATCATTTAACCTCGACTTAATCAGAGGAACACATCCATAAAGTGAATTGCTCTTCCCCAGACATGCCCCTCTCAGCAAACAAGTTAGTAATCAACTCCCTTCACCCACATAGTCACCTTTCGATGTGGATAACTCAAATTGACCTCATAATATCCCATTTAAGACCCTCTGATAATAATCATATTGGCGAGTACGCCATGCATCCAAGCTACTGCTGATCAAAGAAAGTACCAAGGAAACACATTGCTGGCAAAGACAAACAGGGCATCATATCACGTAGATGATAAAATGAAGAATTAACGAAGTTCAGGACCAGTAACAAACCTCTTCTGTTAAACTAAGATGAAACCTCTTTCTTAGGTTCTGAATAGTTCGGGGACCACCCTTGAAACAAGGGTAACCAGAATCCTGGTATTAAGATTGAAGTGAAACAAATTCCGTGTTATTAGGAGATCAGTGTAAAAATAAATTTGATAAAGAGAACTTCTTTAACCAAACAAGTATGCTTACTCAATCATATGATACAACAGTCTAGCTAAATCAGATCGAGAACAGGAATAAGTTGGGTAAGCCACTCTAGGGAAACAAAATGACCGGCCACAGATGGTAAACAAGAAAAATAGCTCATCTCAGAAAATCCCTTAGACTATCACTCAATCCAACCTTCACAAATAACATTCAACTGTCATTTCCAGTACTAATCCTGAAGACAAGATTCGGAAGAAGCTAGAGATTCATTAAGACATGCAAGATCAATCATAGAGTTGCTTTTTTCATTCTATAAAGCCTGTTTAACTCTAAAATAGGCACTTTTGAAAATAATAAGAGCTTTTGGCTTCCTAAAAGTTTGGTTAAGCAGAGTATTAATCTCAATTTGTGGAAGTATGATGTTTGAGAGATCCTCTGTGATGATTTTGCTTTCTCATACGATGGATATATCTCTTTAACTTTGGGTTCAATTTTATTCCTTTTGATACTTCATAATTAAAAAAAGATAAAGACGAGGTTAAGGAAAAGATGAGAAAAGAAGCCTCCTCAACCCATGTGTAAACCCAACCAAGCTACACATGCGGAGAGGATTTTAAAGTATTCCTTGTCAGTCATTGGCTGGTAGGGTTTTTAATGGAGCTTATAATGGTCCTGACTACCCACTGACCAAAATTTTGTAATGTTACTGAACAAGTTTACAGGTTTAGATGCTTAGTTTACTTCATAGTACCATTTCAATACGACTTGCCTTCCACTTTGTTAGGAATCACATGGCCAAATTATAACACTCCTCCAATTCAACCATCTTATTTTTTTTATGATATTCTTCTTCTAGAAGACAAATCTAGATATATGACACCAAAATCTCATCCATCTGACTTTACCATTTTCTTATAATTGTAACTACACTTGCATTGTCTTAATAAATGACACTATCCTAAAGTCGAACATACTTCCTCTGCAGATAGAATGCCATGAAATCCTTCCTATATACTAGTGGTTAGCAAATTCATAACCAACATAAACAAGCACAAGAATAGGCAGATCCTTGATCTAAAGCGACAGTCACAGGAACTGCGTCTAGATTTCCTTCCTCTAATATCACACTTGTGAATAATCCCTCATACATTTCCTAATACCACACTTATATGGATTTCCTTCTTTTCAAGCACCATCAAAAGGCTTCTCTGCACTCCATCATACGCTTTCTCTAAGTTGATGAAGACCATGCGATGATCTTTCTTCCTCCCAATAAATTTCAACCAATCTTTTTAGGAAAAAATACAATCATTGTTGTAGTTCCTTTGTTATTTTGGGCAGTAACAAAATGCTTTTCCCAATTGACCAACTTTACCATGTTACATTCTCTAGGGGTAGAAAATACAATATGAATGTGAGATTAATGTTTTCTCCTCCACTACCAATTTGTGAGACACGAATGTGACAGACGAGTTGAATAAAAAATTACTATTTTGGATAGTTATAAGATCTTTATAAATTTAGAAGAAGATAAAAAGGCGATGCTTCCAACAGATAACCCCCCCCCCTTAATAAGAAGTAACTAATGTCTTCAGATCTTCTCTAGATTCCCCGTGACTAAGTCAAAAGAACAATATCTGATTTGGGATGTCGAGGAGCAGTACCCTTTTTTTACTGCACCTTTGACAGTTTTTTTTTGGATAGGTGCATCTTTGATGGTATTTTTGAGATTAAAAAGATTAAAGTTGCAGAAATGTCTTCCTTGGTAAAGGCTCAGCCTGCCACATATGAACATCTAAGATACTGAAAATGGGAAGTTTGACCCTTTGGGTTGGCCCAGTGGTTTGGGCTAGGGATTTCCATGTTGGAGGTCTAAAGTTCGAAACCTTTGCCAACCAGCGAAAGCAAGGAGTTTGTCTTCTAGGTCCAGCTTGCCAGCCCGGGCTTGCGTAGAGCGAGTTACCTCTCTTACGTGGTTTGTGAGTTGTTGCATAGGAACGGGTGTTTTACCCTGTGCAAACCCAAAGGGTAGCAGCTGCTGGTTCCCCTTGTCATAAAAAAAAAATAAAAAATGGGAGGTTTGCAGCATTATAACTGCAGGACATTTCTAGTCCTTTCATAGTTTTACAAAATTCCCGTCCCCGTTCCACCCTCTGTTGGAAAGTTACATTCATACATGAGAAACAAAGGGGTTACATATTTAACATACGAAATTAGCGACGGGAACTGTGTAATCAGGGTCTACCTGTAGCATCTCGACAAGAAGAATGATACGCTCTGCGTGCTTCCGACATGTGAGAAAGCCTTGGATGCATAGAACCTGAAGACAGGAAAAGGGGGTTAACGCAAAAAAAATACAAAAAGATATCCAGATACAAAATACATCTCAGACAATATATTACTTTGAAATAATCAAAGAACTCGCTTGGAACTCCTTCAGCATCAGAATCCATGATCTAGCACAAATCAAACACAATATATGCTGAGAAACTTTATCAAACACCTCCAAAAATATAAACTAACAGGGGTATAAATAAAAAGTTAGGCATGAGATTCAGTAGTGTATACCTCAAGGAGTTCGCGGGTCAATTTAAATGGTGCACTTTCAAAATTTACACCTCCAGGTGAATTAGATAGCATGAAACCAAAGTCAATGTGTATGATATGTCCTTCTTCATCCAATAGAAGATTTCCGTTGTGTCGATCCTTTATCTAGTAACAAAAACAGAAAGACTGGTCATCATTGCAATACCTACTGTACTAGGAAAACTAATATTACAGACATTCATAGTAGCCATATTAAGAAAATCAAAGAGAAAAGGAACAGATTTAACTCATGCAAAATATTTCTGTAACCCTTGACACAACAAACATTTGACACTGAAAAACAAGTGAACATTTGAGTGAGTGTGTCAAACAGGAGTACGAAATAACTCACTATGCAAACTCAAGTTACGTTACATCACAAATAGCATACAGCCAAACTCTGAGATATTTCATTCGAGTGAGTGGTGCCGTGATTAGCATTTCTCTACACACTGCGTTATGTCATACTCTTTATCCTTGAATAACAACGGCACCACTTTATTTACCATTGTGACACGTACTACCTGAAATGTTCTCATTTTCTTAATGGAGAGCCCGATGTAGCATAATTGTAAATGTAAAATGGATCTATTTTGGTGATACATTAAAGAAAGAAGCATCTGCTGACAATAGAAATATGTCACTATGTTTTATTCTTATTTGTGCAATCATAAAAGTATACAGAAAGTCACTCAGTTCACCTGCAAAAGGTAGCAAACCAGAGAATATCCAGCCATGCTTTCGACAAAATTTCTCTGCATGTAAGAAAAACGAAGGACAAAAACGAGTGTTTTATTTTACAAGTCCCAACCAAAGTAAAATTACGTAAAGGAAATTCAAATGTGAGTTAAGTAAACCATAAGAGAGAAATTCTTAACTATCCAACAGGAAGTATACAATGAAGCAGGTGAAAATTGTTAGTAAGTATCAACTTTTCATCCAAACAATTTCCCAAGAGAAATCCACTTTGAAAATGAAAGGCTCAGCAGCAAAGATACAACTTAATTTAGTAAAACTAAATTGCAGTCATTGACTAGAGTACAACAGTCCGTAATATTTTTGTTCACACTTTGTTAGCCAAAACAACAGTTCAAAAATAAGGAACATAAATGCCAACTAGTAAGAAGTGTTCCCCTCATCATATACGCAGTCTTTTTTATGTTTCAAAGTGAAGTAACGTGAGGCCCCCAAACTTGAACAGAAAAAAAGTAATAAGCCTCTGGGAGGACAGGAAACGAGAAACAAAGCACACTGGTTTGAAGTAACGTGCACAACTCTCATATACAAACTTACAAATATTCATTTTGTAATAAAATCATTATATTCAATATCCAATAGCCCCCAATGCAAAGGTCAGCAAGGAGGACAAAATAATACTGATGGTAGAGGGAGGTGGTAGAAACTAAAGGGAGAGGGGTGTGAGGACTACCCAGGGGAAGGGGAGCACTAGGTGGAGAAAGAGATGAATTAATAAAGGACAAGAGGATAAAAGTGGAAAAATCAAGAAATATAAGCAAGAACTATTATGATTCCCTTTTTCTCCAGTATGATAGGGACTTAGGCACAATGTTAGTGTGAGAAATATTGGAGAAGAATATTATTGAATTGTTTTATCTACATTATTACATTGAGACCCTATTTAGAGATACTATATTAGACTCCTTTTCCAACTAGGATACTATAATACAATCCTTTTCCAAGTAGGATTCTATGTACTATTGTTATTCCTATTCCTATTATAATTAGGATTGTATTTACATATTCCTATTCTAACACTTCCCCTCAAGCTAGTGCATACAGGTCAGATGTACTTAGCTTGTTACAAATATAATTAATACGAGGATCGATGAAGAGCTTGGTGAGATATCTGCAAGTTGATCACTCGACTTCACAAAATCGACAATCAATCTCAATGTGTTTTAGTCTTCTCAAGAAATACTGGATTTGATGCACAATGTCCATAAAATACAATGTGATAAGTTCTTCAATTACAGTGTTGAACTTCCCAAACCAAAGCTCAAAAGACTAATTCATACCACAAAGGGACTTACACAAATGACATACAAGGCTACCAAACGACATTCAAGGCTACCATACTCCCTCTAAGCAACAAAATCAGGTGGTTGCTCCATATAGATTCCTTCCTCGAGATGATCATGGATAAAAACATTTTTAATGCTCAACTGATCAAAAGGTCAGTGGAGAATGACAATATGGATCATCTCGAAATTACTCTAAGAAAGTCACTTTAAAACTGCTCGAAACATGCTTATGCACCATAATCCAACCGAGGAAGCCCATGCTAAGTAGTTGGAACTACCCAGTAATGGTTCTGAAGTGATCATAGGATTAGAACTTCCTATTCCTGTACTTTTGGAGCCAAACATATCGATTCCAAAGGACATCTTTAAAATCAAACTCTAGTAGTCACCGATTTGATGGCACGACCCTATGCAAATTAGATTTGATGAGTCACCTAAAATCAATCAGAAAATTAAAAAATATATGTAGTCTACCACGGAATGCAGAGGCGACCTTCCTGGGAAAAAAACTGCAAACAAGGATGCTGGAAAACTGCCTGGAACATTGGACGCTTGCCGAAAATTGCTGGAAATTGTCGGAACCCTAATTCCAGCGATCGGATCTGGGAAAAAATTACACGAATAGCCTCAGAATGGAAAGACGACCTTGTTGGGAAAAGAATCGAAAAAAATCTTGCCGTAAACAGTCACACGCGTCAGCGCGTGAGGTGTGTGGAGACGCAGATCCGATACTTTCGGCGGTGCGTGAGGGCGCGTGAATCAGTAAGACTCGGAGGAGCTTACTGGGGTTTGGTAGCCTGAGTAGTCCACACCTCGTAGTGGTGTTAGTTTTGCACAACACTCAAGAAAAACAAAAGAACAACGCACACCAGCCTGGCGGTCACTAGAAACTGTCTGGTTTTCAGTTTCTCGGAAGGAATACTCAAGAAAAAAACAAAAGAACGACGCACACCATCCTGGCAGTCACTAGAAACTGTCTGGTTTTCAGTTTCTTGGAAGGAAGTTTTAGCCGGAAAGATGGTACGGTGCTACACATGATAAATATGAAAAAGTA
>JAPFFP010000008.1:1177721-1201928 GCA_026153255.1 Solanum medicagineum | reverse complement strand
GGGATGGGCGAGATGAAGATCCGCCAAGCTGGTGCGGAAGCTGTCTGCTCTGAAACCAGGGTGGTGCTTTGGATGATGGGGCCCTCGGGGGGGGCGGGGGGGGGGGGGGGGTGGCGGCAAAGCTTAGGTGCCAAAAGTGTGGGAAAGGCCATGGTAGACCATGTTTGAGGAAATCTAATTCTTGCTTTGGTTATGGTAGATTCGGGCACAAAGTTAGGGGTTGTTCTCATGCACAACCTAAAGTAATGGGTGATGGTCCTCAAGGTCAAGGTGCTAATGTGGTGGTCAACGGTAGATTCATTTCTTGTATTCAATCCCATAAGTTGATTTCTAAGGGAGTCTCTATCATCTTGTGAGGGTTAGGGATGTTGAGTCCACAGTCTTCTCTATAGAGTCAGTTACAATGGTCAATGAGTTCCTTAATGTCTTTCCTAGTGAGCTTCCTGGTGTTGCTACGTAGAAGGAGGATGGTTCCCTTGGAATGTGTATTAATTACCAACAACTTATTAGGATCACCATAAATAGTAAGTATCCTCTACCAAGGATTGATGATCTATTTGACCACTTCAAGGGGCTAGTCATTTCTCTAAGATTTATCTTCAGTTTGGGTATCATCAAGTGAAAGTGAGAGAGTCTGATATTCCCAAAGCGGCCTTCCGGACTAGGCATGGGCATTATGATTTTGTGGTTGTCTCTTTTGGGTTGACCAATGCACCAACTATCTTCAAGGATCTTATGAATAGGGTCCTTAAAACCTACCTTGATTTGTTTGTTGTGGTTTTCATTGATGATATTTTGATCTATTCCCATAGTGAGGAGGAGCATGTTAGTCTTTTGTGGGTGGTTCTATAAAAATCGAGGGAAGAGAAGTTGTATGCTAAATATGAGAAATGTGAGTTTTGGTTGCAAGAGATTTCCTTTCAAGGTCATGTGGTGTCAGAGTATGGTATTAAGGTGGATCCTAAAAAGACGAAAGTGGTTAGAAATTGGCCTGGACCTTTGACGCCATCCGATATTAGGAGCTTCTGGGGCTTAGCGGGTTATTACCAGAGTTTCGTGAATGGGTTCTCTTCTACTGCTTCTCCTATCACTAAGTTGATTAAAAAGAAGGCTAAATTTGTGTGGACCAATGAGTGTGAAAGGAGTTTCAAAACTTTGAAGGATAAGCTTGTCTCCACTCCTCTCTTGTCTCTACCGGAAGGGTTAGAAGGGTTTGTGGTATATTATGACATGTCAAGAATTTTTTTGGGTTGTGTATTGATGAGAAATGGTAAGGTGATAGCCTATGTTTCTAGACAACTTAAGGTGCATGAAAATAATTATCCTACCTGTGATCTTGAATTGCCCGCTGTGGTATTTGCCTTGAAAATTTGGCGTCATTATTTGTATGGGGTGCATGTTGATGTGTTTACTGATCATAAGAGTTTCTAGTATGTGTTCACTCAAAAAGATCTCAACTTGAGACCAAGAAGATGGTTAGAACTCCTTGAGGATCATGATATGAGTGTGCATTAGCATCCTGGTAAAGCTAAGTTGTGGCTGATGCTTTGAGTAGAGTGTTTATGGGTAGCCTAGCTCATGTTGATGATGGTGGCAAGGAGGTGGCTAGAGAGGTCCATCGGTTGGCTAGATTGGGGGTTAGGTTGGAAGAGGTTGACAATGGTGAAGTAGTGGTGGTTGATGGTTCTAAATCTTCATTGATTGAGGAGGTAAAGGTAAAACATGATATTGATACCACTTTTAAAGTTGAAGGCCTTAGTGAGAGATGGTAACGCGGAGGTTTTCCCCCAAGGGGGAGATGGTGCCCTTAGGTTCCAAGGTTGATTATATGTGCCTAATGTTGCTGACTTGAGGAGGTTGATTTTAGATGAGGCCCTTCATTGCAGACTTTGAAGATCACCGGTTGGGTGGTATGAAGTGGGAGAGATGGCCTTATTGGGTCCGGATTTGGTGATGGAGGCCTTAGAGAAAGTGAGGTTGATTAGAGAAAGGTTGAAAACAGCCCAATGTCATCAAAAGTCATATGCTGATGTGAAGAGAAGGGATTTCACATTTAAGGTTGGTGATTAAGTCTATTTTAAGGTTTCACCCATGGCGGGTGTGGTTCATTTTGGTAAAAAGGATAAATTGAATCCAAGATTCGTGGGTCCTTATAGGGTGTTGAGGAAGATTGGCAAGGTGGCCTATGAGTTGGAGTTGCCTAGTGAAGTGGCCTTGGTTTATCCGGTCTTCCATGTGTCTACGTTGAGGAAGTGTGTGGGTGACCCAAATGTTATTGTGCCATTGGATGTTGTGGGTGTTGTTGAAGCTGACTTGACTTATGAAGAGGTTCTGGTGGAAATTTTGGATAGACCAGTGAAGAGGTTAAGGAACAAGGATGTAGTTTCTGTTAAGGTCCTTTGGAGGAATCATCAAGTTGAAAGTGCCACATGCGAAGCCAAAGCGAACATGCAGAAGCGATATCCCTATCTCTTGCATTATACTCAAGCCTAAAGTACTAATCTAAGTCCCCTATGTTATTTCAAGGCTTGAGTTTCAGCCCTCATGTCATTTGCATACATTCATGTTTAAATTGATAAGTTCATGGTGATTTTGACACTTATGTTGAGATTTTTAAAATGATGTTTTAAGTGCGTTTTTGCATTCTTGTGTGGGTTGAAACTATCTTGTTCACTTCTCTTATATAGTTTCTTTGACATTCGGGGATGAATGTTCCCAAGGGGAGATATTAAAAAAAACCCCAAAAATTCCCAAAAATGTGTCTCAGAAATGCCCATAATTGTAATTTCCATATATCTCAAAATCCGTACGTGTTATCGAAAATCCAACTTCATATTCATCATCAGGGGGAAAATTGAGTGGGAAATGGGTTTAACCCTGATTAGAGAAACCGTAGCAAAATTTTGAAATTTTACGAAAATAGTGAGGGTCCACGCCTCTGGTGCGACGCAGCCAGGGCGCGGATGAGTGTATTTTTATTGCTAGTTTTTTTTAATTTGTCCTAAGGCCTTGAGTTCTTGGGCCTAAGCTTTTCCAAGTGTAAAAACAACTATACTTAGTCATTTTTCAACCACATATCATACAAGACATTCCCCAAAACCTTCTCTAATACTTGGACAATTATTTCACCCAAACTTCTAGTGTACCAATCTCATTCCGGATCTAAGAATTTCACTCAAGCTTCAAGTCCTCAATCAAATCTTTATCAATGAATTCTCCAAATTTGAGGTATGCGGATCTCAACTATTGGGTCCTTTCACCCATGGTGCACAATCTTCCTTTATACATAAATTGTATGTTTCTAAGTTGTTTTACTTATGGGTCTTAGTTACTATGAATTTCACTATGAACTAAGTTAGGGTTTCATAAAAGTGTGACTGTTTAAGTATGTTTTGAGCTATGAATCCATGATTTATTTTGAGATTTGATGAAGGGTTTCAATGTACATTGCATGAGGTTATTACCAACTATTGTTTAGTTGATTTACTTCAAGATTTCTTGCATGATTTCCCTCTTGAATTGCATGTTTTTATACTTGCATTACACACCCGCCAAGTGTTTGAGAAAATGTCTAGTTATTGTTTCTTGAGTTGTTGAAGGCCCAATGCATGGCATATGAGTTAAGTGACTTTATGATGATGAGAGTAATGTATTGATGTGTTGAGCTCTTGAAAGGTATCTATAGTGTTGAAATTAGACCACGCCTCGTTCCGAGGGTGGTAGGCCTGAACTACCATGTTGGGAGGTATATACCTCGATCCCTAGCTTGGGGGTGGTAGGCCCGAACTACCATGTTGGGGGGGGGGTATATACCACAACCGCCTAGATCGGAGGGTGGTAGGCCAAAACTACCATGTTGGGGGATATATACCTCAAATGCCTAGCTCGGGGAGTGGTAGGCCCAAGCAACCATATTAGGGGGTTTATACCTCAATCGCCTCGCTCGGAGGATGATAGGCCCGTGCTAACTTATTGTGGGGGGGAGTGTACACCTTAATCGCCTCGCCAAGGAGGTGGTAGCCTTGGTTTCTAATGAGGGTCTCTTCCTACACATGTAAGAAGTTACATATACGCATGTTTTACTTCAAGCTTTGTTCATGCATGCCATGTTGCTAATATACTATATCTTGCTTACGATTTTGCATTTTGATTGTGTTGCTTATCTCTTGTTGTATTGAATCCCACATACTTAGTATATCTAAATACACTAACGCATACTATGTGCCTACATGATGTTACCATGTAGGAACTGGAGCTCCATTTGATCATCTTTCTCCTTCACATGGCTAGTACTATCTCTTCAAGCAAGTTTGGTGAGTCCTCAGCTCTGAGGATGATATCTTTTGTTCCTATGTATGCAAAGACTCTCTTTATCTTATTGTATACTTTTGACTATAAGGGTATGCCCGGAGAGATGTGTTGGCCCCAGCTCAATTCTAAGTTTTAAGGTGTTGCTGGATAAGTCATGTAATGATGAGCTTTGACTCTCTTGACTCTTATATGTTTAGATCTATAAAAGACTCCCTTAGTTGTGGTTAGGTTGGAAGAGGTTGATAATGGTGGTATTGTGGTTGTTGATGGCTCAAAATCTTCATTGATTGAGGAGGTGAAGGCGAAGCAAGATCTTGACCCCACCTTGCTAGGGTTGAAGGCTTTGGTGAGAGATGACAAGGTAGAGGTTATCTACCAAGGGGTAGATGGTGCCTTTAGGTACCAAGGTAGATATGTATACTTTGTGTTGATGACTTGAAAGAGAAGATTCTTGATAAGACTCATAATTCTTCCTATTCTATTCACCCCGATTCTACCAAGATGTATAAAGATTTGAGGGAAGTTTTTTGGTGGGGCGGCATGAAGAGAGATATTGCTAAGTTTATATTCGATTGCCATAATTGGCAACAAGTGAAAGCCGAGCATCAGGGGCTGGGTGGCCTAGCCCAAGATATAGAGATTCCTACTTCGAAGTGGGAGGAAATCAATATGGATTTTGTGGTTGGGTTTCCTAAGACTAGGAAGGGTTTTGATTCTATTTGGGTTGTGATTGATAGAATGACAAAGTTGGCTCTTTTCCTACCGATTAAGACTGAAGAGTATGCTAACTTGTACATTCATGAATTGGTTAGATTGCATGGGGTGCATTTGTATATCATATAAGATCGTAGTGCTCAATCCACTTCTCAATTTTGGAGGTCCTTCTAAAGAGGTCTTGGTACCAAGGTTAAGCTTAGTACGACCTTTCACCCTCAAATGGATTGCTAAGTCAAGAGAACTATCCAAACTCTTGAGGATATGCTTAGATCTTGTTTAAGGGTATTTGCGATGACCATCTTTCATTGTTTGAGTTTGCTTATAATAATAGCTATCATGCAAGCATTTGCATGGTTCCTTTTGAGGCACTTTATGATAGACGTTGTAGATCACCAGTTAGGTGGTTTGAAGTGGGAGAGATGGCTTTGTTGGGTCTGGATTTGTTATGGAAGCCTTAGAGAAAGTGAGATTGATAAGAGAGAAGTTGAAAGAATTCCAAAGTCGTCAAAAACCCTATGCCGATGTGAGGAGAAGGGATCTTGAATTTAAGGTTGGTGATTGGGTCTATTCGAATGTTTCACCCATGAAAGGTGTGGTTCGTTTTGGTAAAAAGGGTAAATTGAGTCTAAGATTTATGGGTCCTCATAGGGTGTTGAGGAAGATTGGTAAGGTGGCCTATGAGCTTGAGTTGCCTAGTGAAATGGACTTGGTTCATCCGGTCTTCCATGTGTCTATGTTGAGGAAGTGTGTGGGTGTTCCAAATGCTATTGTGCCATTGGATGTTTTGGGTGTTGTTAAAGACAACTTGACTTATGAAGAGGTTTTGGTGGAAATGTTGGATATACAAGTGAAGGGGTTGAGGAACAAGGATGTAGCCTCCGTTAAGGTCCTTTGGAGTAATCAACACGTTGAAAGTGCCACATAGGAAGCCGAAGCGAACATGCAAAATTGATATCCCTATCTCTTCCATTGTACTCAAGCCTATAGTACTAACTCAAGTAACCTATGTTTCAGCCCTTATGTTACAGGCCTTATGTTACTGCATGCATTCATGTTTATATTGACAAGTTCCTGATGATTTTGGCACTTATGTTGAGATTTTGAAATGATGTTTAAGTGCATTGTTGCATTCATGTGTAGGGCTGAACTCATCTTCATTATTTCTCTCATATATGTTCTTTGACATTCGAGGATAAATATTCTCAAGGGGGAGATATTGAAACGACCCCAAAAAGTGCCCGAAAAAGTGCTTTGGAAGTGCCCATAATCGTGATTTCCATATATCTCAAATTCTGTGCGCAATATCAAAAATCCGGCTTCATATTCATGATCAAGGGGAAAATTTGAGTGGGAAATGGGCCTTACCCCAATTTTAGAACAACCGTAGCCAATTTTCGTTTTCCAAAAATATCACATTCAATTGAGGGTACGCGTTCTCTCCGCTCGTGGAGCCATCGAGATGTAGTACATTTTGTGGCCAGTTTATTTTTTTATCACGGGCTAAGGCTTTGGGGTCTTGGGCCTAAGCTTTCCCTTGCGTAAAAATACCTATACTTAATCATATCTCAACTCCATATCATAGAAGACATTCCCCAAAACTCTCTCTAATACTTAGAGAAATATTTCACCCAAAATTCAAGTGTCCCAATCTCATTCCGGATCTAAGGATTTCATTCAAGCTTCAAGTTCTCAATCAAATCTTCATAAGGAAATCTCCAAAGTTGAGGTATGTGGGTTTCAACCATTATGTCCTTTCACCCATGGTGCCCCGTCTTCCTTTTTACATAAACTGTGTTTCTAAGTTGATTTACTTATCGGTCTTACTTATTATGAATTTAGTTATAAACTATGCTGGAGTTTCATAAAATTGTGACTGTTTAAGCATGTTTTGAGATATGAATCTATGATCCATTATGTGATTTGATGAGTGGTTTTGATGTATCATGCGTAAGGGTATTACCGAATGTTGGTGGGTGGTTTTACATTTATTTTCTCCAAATGATTTCACTCTTAAATTTTCATGATTTTGTACTAGTATTACACACCCGCCAAGTGTTTGATAAAATGTCCGGTTATGGATTCTTGAGTTATTGAAGGTCTAATGCATGACATATGAGTAAAGTGACTTTATAATAATAAAAGTAATGTATATATGGGTAGATATTCATGAAATTGTATCTATATTGTTGCAAGTTGACCACGCCTTGTTGGAGGGGGGGTGGTTGGCCCAAACTACCATGCTGGGGGGGTATGTACCTCAATTGCCTTGCTCGGGGGGTAGTAGGCCCATGCAACCATGTTGGGGAGTTTGTACCTCAGTTGCCTCGCTTGGGGGGTAGTAGGCCCATGCAACTATGTTGGGAGGGGGGGTTACCTCAATCGCCTTGCCAAGGGGGTGGTAGGCCTTGGTCTCTATAATGATGGTCTCTTCCTACATATGTAATATGTTCTATATAACCATGTTTCACTTCAAGTATCATTCATGCATGCTATATTGTTACTATGCTCCCATTGCCTATATGTACGCATTTTGCTCATATTGTCAATCTTTAGTTGTATTGCATCCTACATACTTAGTACATTCAAAGATACTAATGCATACGCTATGCCTACATGATGTTACCTTGTAGGAACTGGAGCCCCACTTGATCATGTTCCTCATCTACGTGGCTAGTACTTTCTTTGAAGCAAGTTTGGTGAGTCCTCAACTCGGAGGACGATATCTTTTGATCTTATGTTATGCAAAGACTCTCTTTCTATTATTGTATGATTTTGACTATGAGGGTGAGCCTGGAAAGTTGTCTTGGCCCCCACTCAATTCTAAGTTTAGAGGTGCTGTTGGAAAAGTTATGTAATAATGCTTTGAGCTTGATTCTTTTGACTCTTGTATGTTATTAAGCTATGAAAGACTACCTTAGCCCTTTTATCCTTATTTTATGTTTTCTTGTTATTTTTTAATAGCTTCCGCGACCAAGAATGTGTAATGATATATTAAGAGGCTTGTTTGGGGTCCCTTCGGGTTCCCCATTCGCCATCTCACGTGTAGGCCCTAGGTCCGTGTCGTTAGAGACAAACCATGAATGAAGCCCTACATATCTCAAGTAGAATCCTTAAGAATTTGAGGAGAAAAATCTAGAAATCCTTAGTCAAACGTTAAAGATTTTAGCTTTAATAGAGCCTTTGATTTAGAGAGAGAATTATTGAGAACCCTTGAGAGAATTTTTAAGGTTGAAGGCTTTGAATGAATTTGGAATAGGATTTATAAGGGCTAAGTCAGTTAGGGTAGACAAATGACGTAGTTTAGGACTTAAGCAATTTGGAAATGTCAAAAATACCCTTCATTAAAAACTTCCAGAGCCATCCACGGAACAATTTCTATGGGTTGTGGATCAACATAATGTTCGTACTTCAGTCCGTATAACCTTGTGCTACAAAAGTCATGTTTCTGGAATTTGTAGCTTCTAGCCTATGAACATGCAAGATGACCTATGGTGAAACGACCCCAAAATGTGCCTGAAAAGCTGCCTCGGAATACCTGGAATTTTAAATTCCATATATCTCATAATTTGTGTGCGATATCGAAAATCCCACATCATATTCTTGTTCAGGGCATCAAAATTAAGGGAAAAGGATTTAACCCCGATTTAAGAGTGAAAGATTAGCAATTATGAAATTTCAAGAATGCAATTTACAGTGAGCAATCCGTGTTCCCCATGCGATGCGCACCAGTATAAAAAGGTGCCTATTTTTTTTAAGTCGGTCCAAGACTTCTAAGTCTTCGCCCTTAACCAAATGTGTTTTTATCTACGACTACATCATCATCGAGGCGCCCCGGCTCTGAAAAGGCAAATTACCAATCTTTTCTTTCATCTCGGGAGAAATACAATCGGGAGGTGCTAATTCAAACCCCTCCGGTAAAATAAGAACAACCCCCATATTTCACCCTCATATCATCCTAAACATTCCCCAATACTCACTCAAACACTTAGCCATATTTTTAACTCCTAAATTCAAGTCTCAAACCCTCATCTAGAACTAAGGTTTTCCTTCAAGATTCTTCTTCAAGCTTCAAGTCTCCATTTCTAAGCTTCACCAAGCACATCTCTAAGATATGGTATGTGGGTTTCTTTCATAGGTTCCTTTCACCCATGATACCCAAGCCTCTTTTTACTCAAATTGCATGATTTAATGTTGATTTACAAATGCATCTTGCTTATTATGAAATTCACTTCACACTATGTTAAAGCTATGTGAAATGCTGACTGTTTTTACTGTGTTTTGAGCTATAAATCTTGGATCTATTGTACCATTTGATGATGGGTTTTGATGTATATTTCTTGAGTGTGTAGCAAGGTATTGATTGATGGTTTTACAATGAATTTTCTTGCATGATTTCACCTCTATATTTCATGGTTTTATACTAACACTACACACCCTCTAAATGTTTGATAAAATGTCCGTATGTGGTTTCTTGAGGGACTGAAGGTCCAAAGTGTCACAACCCAAGCCTAGGGCCTAGACGTGACACAACGAATGGGGAACTCAAAGGAACCCCAAGCAAGCCTCTTAACTTGTAATTACACATCCTTGGTCGCAAAAGCATATAAAAGGCATAAAGTAAGCAAAAGGAACAAGAGGCTAAGGGATAGCTTGTCAAAACATCAACATCAAAAACAAAGAGTCATAACTAATATAATAAATACACAACTCGTCCAACAAACACCTCTAATTACATAGATAGAGCGGGGGCCAAGATAAAGTTACCGGGCTCACCGTCATGGTCAAGAGAACGCAAGATAGTGTTTTAATACATAAATAATAGCAACATAGACTAAAGCACCCAAAATGGAGGACTCACCGACAATCTTAGAATTGCACCGTCTAGCCATGTGGAGGAGGAGGATGATCAATTTGAGCACCGATTCCTACATGGTGATATCATGTAGGCAAGAGTATGCGTTAGTATGTTTGAATTTACTAAGTATGTGGGATGCAATACAATAAGAAGTAGACATCATAATCAAAATGCACGATATTAAGCAATAGACATAATATATAATATGTCATGTATGATTAATGCTTGAGTAAAACATGCTTAAGTAACTCATGCTTATATAGGATATCATATGTGAAGAAGAGACCAAGCTAGCTGTTCAAGGTATAAACCCATTGGTGGTTGTGTGGTATAGACCCCTCACATGGTTGATGGTAATCACACCTTACCAACATGGTGCCAAAGTATAAACCCCTCGCATGGGTGATGAGTATAAAGCCCCAACATGGTTATCCAGGTTCTTGTCCCCCCAAGATCAGGTATGGTCTAATGCAACACTTTATATAGGATTTATCATATGCTCTAGTGCAACACTTCATATGGGAATAATCATATACGTAATCTCATTTTATCATCATAACATCATTCATATTATATCTCATACTTTGGACCTTCAACTTCTCAAGAAACCACATCCGTACATTTTATCAAACACTTAGGGGTGTGTAATGGGGGTAAAAAACTATGCAATTTAGAATGAAACCATGCAAGAAAATCATTGATAAAACCATCAATCAACACCTTGCAACACGTCCAAGACATTTACATCAAAACCCCTCATTAAATCCAACATTAGATCCAAGATTTAAAGATCAAAACATGTTAAAACAACCATACTCTTATGAACTAAAAGTATTGTATAGTAAATTTATAAATATACAAGACCCACATGTAAAATCAAATTTAAATCATATATTATTAAGCAAAAGAGGATTTAGGCACCATGGGTGGAAGGATCCAATAGTTCAACATCACATACGTTAGGTCTAGAGTTGCTTGGAATTGAGACTGGGAAGAATGGAGGCTTGGAAATGATCTTTGAATCCAATCTTGTTCTTGGGTTTCCTTAAAATTGAATTTGTGATTTATGGAGTCTTTTGAGAGAGTTGAGAGTATATTTGAGATGAGAGTAATGAGTTTTATCCTTTGGGATAGTGTTTAGGTCTTTTAGGAAGGTTAGGATAGCGTTGGAAGTCTAAAAAAGGCATTAAAGTAATTAAATTTTACGAAGACGCCACAAGTGAAAGGATGGAAAAATTGGAAAAGTATCGCCTCACTGGAGACTTTACTGACCGTGTGGCACACCACAGGTTGTACGGTGTGCCCGTGAGACAAGACTTAGATAGAAAAATGGAATTGGTACACTTGAGAAAAAGTTAGCGTCGTCGTCAGTTTGACGGCCACTTTCACGGACCGTGTAGTGTTACACGGACCATTTACTGGTCCGTCCCACTCAATTAGACAAGAAATGTTGTAGGCCACCACACGCCCAGGTGCTACGGGCCTTCTTACTCCATACAGGCCCGTCAATAGTGCCCATGGCACCACCCTTAGCCACATTTTCCCCAAGTCCAACAAGCTTCCTCTGGCATACCTTGTGGCCATCCCCACGGCCAGTGGTGAGACACACAGCCCATGCCACTGGCAGTGTATCCTTTTTTTGTGCCTAAAATGTCCTTTTCCAACCCTATCTTCCCCAAATGATCCGTCAAAGGCCACACTGGCCGTCAAGCAGTCCGTTTGACACCATGCCCAAGAGGGTCTCAGGAAAACGATCATAACTACTTCATCTGACATCGGAATGAGGTCAAACCAAGTGGGTTGCGAAGGTACTCAAAGGAATTTTCATAACTTAGAAAAAACATGGTCTTTTCCCACTCTAACCAATCCAAATGGTTCGTCCAAGGCCACAAAGACGGTCATAACTCCTTCATCCGACCTCGGAATGCGGTGAGACCAAGTGAGTTCGAAAGCTAACTCAAACGGATTTGATTTTACTTGTTGTGGGCCATCCATTTCCAAGTTTGCAAAAAGTTATTCTAGTTTAAAGTTGACCCTTGCGTGAACCATCACCCAAAACTCAACTCTTAGGGAAGTCTTGAACCCGTTTAGGTACTAGGAGTCTCCCATGAATGTAATACACCCCCAACCTAACCAAATGAGGATTGAAACATGGATACATAAGAGCATAGAGATATGGGGTGTCACACAAAGCATGAAATATGATATGATGGATGTTATGATGATGAAAGGAGCTTATGTATTTGATATAATCTATATAAAGTGTTGCATTAGACCATGCCCGATCTAGGGGGACTAAGAGCCCAGATAACCTTGTCGGGGGGTACGTACCTTGATAACTGAGGTGGGGGTTTGTACTCATCAACTATGTGAGAGGTTTGTACTTTGCCACTAGGGTGATAAGGTGAAATTATCATTGACCATGTGACGAGTTTGTACCACACCACCAGGGTAATGGGGTAAAACCATCATCAACCAACCAAGGGGTTTGTACTTTGAAAATCTAGCTTGGTCTCTTCAACCCATATAATATCCTATATGAGCATGAGTTACTTAAGCATGTTTTACTTATGCATTGATCATACATGCCATATTGTTATTATGCCTATTGCCTATTGTTATGCATTTTGACTATGATGCCTATTTCTTGTTGCATTTCATCCTACATACTTAATACATTCAAAAGTACTAACACATACTCTTGCCTACATGATGTCACCATGTAGGAACCGGTGCCTAAGTTGATCATCCTCCTCCTCCACGTGGCTAGTTCGGTAATACTCAAGCTAGTTGGTGAGTCCTCCACTTTGGGGATCTTAGTCTATGTTGCTCGTATTATGTATTGAGACATTCTTTTTTATGTTCTATTTTGACTATGAGCGTGAGCCCGGTTGCTTTGTTTTGTCCCCCACACTTATCTATGTATTAGAGTGTTTGTTGGACATGATATTTACCTATGATACGAGTTTGGACTCTTGACTCTTGATTATGATGTTTATGCAAACTTTCCCCTTAGCCCCGTTGCCCCTATTCTTACTCGTTATGTTTTTTATGTGATTCCGCGATCAATGATGTGTAATGACAAGTTAAGAGGCTTTCTTGGGGTTATTTTGGGTTTTCCATTCGCCGTGTCACATCTAGACCCTAGGCTTGGGTCATGACAAACTTGGTATCAGAGCACTAGGTTGATAGATCCTCGGATTCCAACACACTGCGTTAATTAGATTCATATTCATGGTTGTAAAGTGCGCTACGACTATGAATAGGAGGCTATAAGACGTTTTAGGAAAATGTTTCCCATCTTTATGTTCTAAGTCATGCTATAGAGGTGTGGTAAGTTTTTCCACCCATAATGATTGTTCTTTGTTATGGTAGATCATGCCAAACACTAGACAAAAAAAACCCCAAACTCCCATGGAGTAATCTACCAATGGTGAGCTCTCGGATGCTCTCACTATGCTTGCCAAAGTTGTGGCCAACCAAGTTAACCAAGGGGCCCAATCCCCTCATACTACTACCCTGGAAGATAGGGTAAGGGACTTCATGAGGATGAATCCTTCAATTTTCTATGGGTCAAAGGTGGATGAAGATTCACAAGAGTTCATTGATGAGGTCTACAAGATCTTGAATATCATGGGTGTTGGTCTGAATGAAAAGGAGGAGTTGGCAGTGTACCAACTCAAAGGGGTAGCCCAAATATGAGATGCCGAATAGAAGGGGGATAAGGGAATTAGTAATGTGGTGCTTTAGGAGGACTTCAAACTGGCTTTCCTTAATCAATTTTTCCTTCTTGGGCTTAGAGAAGCTAAGTTGGTGGCGTTTATGAACTTGACACAAGGTGTGATGAGTGTGAGGGAGTATGCCCTCAACTTTAATCAACTTTCACAGTATGATCCTCATTTGGTGGCCAAACCAAGATCTAGGATGAATAAGTTTGTAATGGAGGTCTCCGACTTGGTAAATGAAGAATGTCAGTCCGCCAATGCTAATTAGTGACATGGACTTGCCTTAGTTGATGACCTATGCCAAGAAAATAGAGGAGGATAAATTGAGGAAAAGAAGGGGGCATGAGGCCAAGAGGGCCCGATTTAAGGGTAAATTCCAAAAGGGTGCTAGATTTCGTCAAGGCCAAGCGTCTTCTCATGCTACTAATAGGGGGTTTGCCAATGACTTCCCTAGATCTCAACGTATTGGTGGTGTGGTCTCTATTGATGTGTGCTCTAAATGTGGAAGGAGCCATGGAGGCCCATGTTTAAAATGTTCTAATGCATTCTTTGAATGTGGGGACCTTGGTCACAAGAAGGTAGATTGTTCATGAAATCGTGGCAAAGGCTGGGGTGCAAATGCGATTCCATTGGATAGAGGTGGTCCTCAAGGTGGTGTCCCAAGCACAATTGGTTTTATGCTCTACATGGGAGGCAAGGGGTTGGTGAGGTTCCCGATGTTGTTGCCGGTATGTTGAAAATCTTTGACTTTGATGTGTATGCTTTGATTGATCTTAGTGCCACTCTTTCCTTTCTTACCCTTTTTGTTGCTAAAAACTATCTTGTTGACCTCGAGTTGTTGCATGAGTCGTATGAAGTGTCTACTCCTATTGATGCCTCTATTATTGCTAGGAAAGTTTATATAAGTTGTCCTATTTTCATTTTGCATAAGTTGTTGCCTTGTGAACTTGTTGAATTAGACATGGTAGATTTTGATGACATTCTTGGGATGGATTAGTTGCATGCCTACTATGCTTCTATTGATTGTAGAACCTGTAGGTTCAAATTCCAATTTTCAAATAACCCATCCTTGAGTGGGAAAGTTAAGATGAGGTGGTCAAGGGTAGATTCATTTCTTGCATTAAAGCTCGTAAGTTGATCTCTAAGGGGTGTCTTTACCATCTTGTGAGGGTTAAAGATGTGGAGTCCAAAGTCCCTTCCATAGAGTCAGTTCTGGTTGTAAATGAGTTTCTTGATGTCTTCCCAAATGACCTTCCTTGTGTTCCTCCCAAAAGGGAAATAGATTTTGGTGTAGACCACCTCCCTGATACTCAACCCATTTCTATTCCCCCTTACCGTATGGCCCCGGCGTAGTTGAAGGAGTTAAAGGAGAAATTGAAAGATTTGTTGGAGAAGGGATTTATTAGACCTAGCAAATCACCTTGGGGTGCACCGATGTTATTTGTAAAGAAGAAGGATGGGTCCCTTAGGATGTGTATTGACTACTGGCAACTCAATAGGGTTACTATAAAGAATAGATATCCTCTTCCAAGAATTGATGATTTGTTTGACCAATTGCATTAGGCTAGCTATTTCTCTAAGATTGATCTTCAATCCGGTAATCATCAAGTGAGGGTGAGGGAATGTGATATTCCCAAAACGGCTTTCTAGACTAGGTATGGACATTATGAGTTTGTTGTGATGTTGTTTCGGTTGACCAATGCCCCAACTATCTTTATGGACCTAATCAATAGGGTCTTCAAACCTTACCTTGATTCTTTTGTTGTGGTCTTCACTGATGATATATTGATCTATTCACATAGTAGGGAGGAGCATATGGGCCATTTAAGGGTTGTGTTGCAAAGATTAAGGGAGGAGAAATCGTATGCCAAATATGAAAAATGTGAATTTTTGTTAAAGTAGGTTGCATTCTTGGATCATGTGGTATCGGGGGATGGTATTAAGGTAGATCCTAAGAAGACCAAGGTGATTAGAAATTGGCCTAGACCATTGATCCCATCAGATATTAGGAGTTTCTTGGGCCTAGCGAGTTATTATAGAAGGTTTGTGAATGGGTTCTCCTCCGTTGCTTCCCTTACAAGAAAATTGACTCAAAAGAAGGTTAAGTTTGTGTGGACTGATGAGTGTGAGAGGAGCTTCCAAACATTGAAAGACAAGCTTGTGTCTGCTCTTATATTGTCACTACCGGATGGTCTTGAGGCATTTGTTGTGTATTATGATGCTTCCCAGGTTGGTTTGGGTTATGTGATGATGCAAAATGGTAAGGTCATAGCTTATGCTTCTAGACAACTCAAGGTACATGAAAAGAACTACCCTACCCATGATCTAGAGTTAGCCGCCATTGTGTTTACATTAAAGATTTAGCATCACTATTTGTATAGGGTGTATGTTGATGTGTTCACCGATCATAAGAGCCTCTACTATGTTTTCACTCAAAAAGATTTTAACTTGAGTCAAAGAAGATGGTTAGAACTTGTTAAAGACTATGATATGAGTGTGCTCTATCATCCGAGTAAGGCAAACGTTGTGGTGGATTCTTTCAGTCGGTTGTCTATGGGTAGCCTAGCTCATGTTGAGGGTAGAGATAAGGAAATGGCTTGGGAGGTGCATCAATTGGCTAGATTGGGGGCTAGGTTGGAGCCATCAAGAAGTGCTTCTACAACTGCTTCTATGGGCCGTATAAAAACTACGACCCACACACTATCTTGTAGAATACTTCCAGTGAGCAAAAGGTTGTGCACTCCAGTCCACGAGCCAACTTTACGGCCTATAGATAAAATTATGGGTCATGAATGGGGCTTGTGGACCCCAGGTAACTTTTTCTATTTATTGGCTAACGAGGATATTTCTATGACCAACTCTACAAGTCGTATTAAATTTTATGGCTTGTAGATTGGTCCGTGAAACCCAGTTCCCAACATAAGGGTTTGGGCACTCCACAAACTAATGATCTATGGGCCATAAAATCCTCAATGGCCTGTAGTTTGGGTTTCTTAGAACCTGAGCCCATTAGTTTTCAACCGATCCGGTCAACCTATGAATAGAAGGGGTCTAAATATTTTGACCCAATTCTTCTCCAAAATTACGGAATACACCTAAACCCTTTCCCAAACTTTTTCGACTAGCCACCACTCATTTTCCAGTGAGTTTTTTCAACAGTCTCCGTCACCACCTAGGGTTCCACCTCCTTCGATTTCTCCTTCAATTTTTACATCTCAGTCTCTAAATTTGTTATGTTCTTCACCCTAAAAATCCTTTTAGATACCGAATTTGTTGTGATTAAGTTGAAATTACTTGATAGGTATGGTAATCTGATGAAAATAAATATGAACCCATGTGTGCATTATTTGTGCTTAAAATTAAATTATGAACAATATGTGTCAATGCTTGAATAAGTGTAAAACACTGGAAAATTGTGTCTGTGGCCTTGTCTATGTGCTTGAATGATGAATATGTGGACCATGTGGTCACATGTCATTTGGATTAAATTGACTCTGTGCTTGAAAATTTGATGTGTGATGGCATGTGTGTGTAATTTAATGTTAAGTGATTCAAAAGGGTTCGGTGAGCTTGGGAAAACATGTAAAATGTGATTTGATAGGGTTGTACAAAAGAATTGCATGTGGGGTATTGGGTGTTTGATTGAAATCATGTGGTGGTGTGTTTAGTATTGCTTTGATGTTGAAATAATTGTTAAAAATGTCATGTGGGGTCTGTTTTGGTAGGCTTAGAAACTTAGGTTACAAGGTTTTTCACTCTACGAGGGTCTTCTACAACCAGTGGAAATTTCCCCGAGTCATAGTTGCTCCTTGTATGAAAAATCTAGAAACTTGAAGTTACTGAGAACCCATTAGATGAGACCTTCTATGAGCCGTAGAATATTCTATGACTTGTAGACAGGTCTCACAGACCCTTTCCTGTACAAATTTAAACATTGGAACACTTTTATGACTCAGTCTAGGACTCGTAGATTCTTCTATGAGTTGTATCTAGTCTCGTAGATGAATTCCAGTAAATAAAATTATGAACACTATTTCTGCGAGGGTCTTCTATAGCTCGTAGTTTTCACTATGGCTCGTCAAAGTGCCTTCGTAGTCCCATCTGTGATTAAGTCTGAAATGATTTTGCTTCTCATTGCTTCACTTGTAGGGCTAACCATGTTTGCTAAATGTCCACGTTTCAGGTACTATGGCCCCAAATCTAAGACATGATGAGATCCGAGTCATGTAGAGAAGGCTTATGGATAAGACCTTGGGGAAGCAGGAAGCCCCCAGGCTAGTGGATCACTTGAGGAGCTCAGTGTCCGACCTGACCTGAATGCTGAGAGACCACTAACACAGGATACGCTAGACTTTGATTGGCCATACATAGGACATTATTGTTTGGACTCCCCAGTCTAACGAGGGAGACAATAACAGTAGCAACTCCATTCAAATGACTCTATTCAGAGAAGAGTCAGAGTCAGAGTTCCGCGATGAGTCAGAGACAAAGTCCTCTGTCATACCACCTTAGGCATCACCATCACCTCTAGATGCTCTATTTAGACTGTGGTGTGTTGAGGGCATGTACAAGATATCAACAGAGGGTATGCAATAGAATAAGCAGGGAAAAGTAACCCCTCTATTAGTGAGGAGCCCAAGATCATAACTTTCGAACTAGTGTCCTCGTCCTTCAGGACACTATCAGCAGATACGAGCTCTAGTGGCTAGCCAGAGCACTGGGGAAGTACTCCTCGACCATGGTTCGTGAGTTCTATGCCTCTTATGCCGCCAAAGTTCTCAGCACTCTTCCCAAGGGGAAGAAGACCCTCCCTCAGCCCACACTGACACACACTAGAGTGAGGGGCCAGTAGGTGGATATCTCTGAGATAACTATCCGTTGTATGTTATTCAAGCTCGAGTTCCCAGCCCTTAGATGTATAGCAAGGTATGAGCACAGGCTAGGCCAGACAAGGGATAACGCCCTAATGAGAGACCAGAGATGCAGAGCTGGTTGATGAGATGGGCTGCAGCACAGATTGTAGAGTAGGGCCTGGACCTTGCATGGATAGCCACTTCACTTGAGCCCATTATGAACACCCCACTTAGATTCACTGCCAAATTCCAGTAGGCTATTGTGGGATCACGGATCTGGCTTACGCTTGCAGATAATACCTTGACGTCGAATCGTGCTATTCTTATTGCCATCATCTTGGCTGGCTATGAGATCGACAAGGCCAGCCTCATCACAGAGCAGATACATGAGGCAGTGATAAAGAGGTCTACCTCCATCCCCTTTCCTTGCTTGACCTACAGACTCTATATAAAGTCGAGGGTAAAGAGTCTACATTAACTGGATTCATTGATTGAGGTCCAGTGTACTTTGGGTGCCAGCATGATCAAGGTTGAAGATAATCTAGTGGCCCTATAGCAAGCACCATGCCAGCTAGCTCAGATGCATGAGATGTTCAAAATAGAGCCACATTCTGAGATTCCATCATCCACCATAGCTGCTGCTACTACTAAGGAGATCCCCTCACAGATTGAGAGTGATGTCGAGAGAGGGCCTACTACTATTACTTCTGCCTCACAGGCCATTCCTAGACCGACAGAATTCACTGGCATGGTCTATATATTAGCGGTATCTATTCAGGCCATGGTGCAGCAACTAGCCCACACTAAGTCCCAGTTGACTTAGTTATTTTAGCAGATTCGGCCCAGAGTTTGCCTAGCTATTATAGAGCTTAAGGGATGCATGTAGGCAATCACAATCGCTACTATTCAAGACAGACTTACAGTTGTGGATGCCCGCATAGATGCTTCTGAGATGCGGGTCCAGTAGAGCCTAGCATAATACGACCAACACATGTGACAACCCTAAATATAGAGATCCAGCAGTTTTTGGCTAACATGACATTGGCTTTGGCCGCACCAATGGCATTACCACAGACTACGCCTCCTGTGCCTGTGGTGGACTTGATTGCTCCTGAGAAGCCATTAAGATTTCCCTCTGGAAAAGACCCCATATTAACGATTATTCAGACTCAGTGAGGTTGCAGGAAGGGTTAATAGATGAGCAAGGATTTGACCTTGCCAGGATGTGGTCGAGACAGGATGAGGAGATGAGGCAAACTCAAGAGCTAGAGAGAGTTAGGGGTGCTGGCCCTTCCGGTTATGATGCTACCACTGAGGAGGCCACTAGGCAGGTTGAGGGTGGCCAGACGCAGTCAGACACTAGCGTTTAGGTACCCATGTATGTTATTTTTTAACCCATGTGCTTTATTTTCCATTTTTGTGCATTGAGGACAATGCAACTCTTTTTTGATGGGGGTGCGGGTAGTTCTAGGCCTCAGTGAATTCTGAGTAACTTTGGCCTATAACTATCCCAAATCTGCATACTAGGGGTTTTCTTGCCTGGGTTCCTTTTCCCCATAGATATTTAATTTATGTTGAACCAACATGTTTAGGATGTGTAAGTAGTATTTGTTGCATATAGTACTAATATCTATGACATATCTATTTTGTGTTTTTGTGTGAAAATTAATACCCGCCAAAATTTGTTTGTTAGTCTTGATAGCAACCATACATGTTTCATTAATAACAGTGCTTGTTCTATAAGTAAGGATAAAAAGGAGATGAAAAGAATGATCTGAGAGTCTTTGTTGATAGTGTAATCAGTGCGTCATGTGAGTGTGAGCTTTCTTTGTACAATTCATATATTGTGTTACAATTCAGAACTTTCCCTGTTACTCTGACTTAGACTGTAGGTTAGTTGGTTAGAAAATAATCTTAGGTCATTGTTCATAATAGTCTATTTAGCCTAAATAACCAACCAAATGTGTGAAATATCCCTTGATCCTAATGTTTGAGCCTCACATGTACCCTTTTCTTTGTGAAAATCTAAGTTACTTAGCCTTATTAGATGTAAAATCCTGAAATTAGCCCTAGTCCTTCCTTGAACATTGTACACCTTGACTAAGGAAAAAAATCCTAAGTTGAGGGTGGCTACCAAAAGTGGCCCTGGTTCCTAGGTTGGATATTGTGCACCTCATTTCAGTCCAAAAGCCTAAGTTGAGGGTGGCTAGTGTAAGGGTAAACACAAAATGAGGGGGGAAACTAGTTAAACATCAAGAAATGGATAAAAATGCATTCTAGGTGCAAGAAAAAATGAGTGATGCCTAATAAATGAGCTAAAAAGAAAAATGATGTGAAAATAAAAGGCAAAAAGCTAGAATATGATAATAAGGCACCCAGAAAAGCTTAAAATAGGAAAAAAGGGGAGAATGAGGTGAACAATAGCAGTGTTGGTGGGGCAAAAGTGTAGAAAAATACAGTGTAAAGGAGGACCTTCATCTTCAGGTATATGAAGAACACGATACATCCCCTTTCCCATTGGAAAGCACACTCCTGTAGCATATCCAAGAAATTAAGACAACAGAATTGAACCTAAAGCTGCAAAGGGAACATATATTGATTGAAACGAGAGTTTCAAAGGGAATATATTTTCACAAAAATTTGCATCCACATGCACTGAAATATGTAAGTAGGAAAACTATCATAGTCCACGTTACATTATATCATACAATCTTAATATACGAGACACGTTGTCAAATCAAGGACTTAGCCTATCCGTATTATTTTTCAGAAGCTGCTTTTTAAACCTGCCTTTACAGGTATACTTGATCAACCTTCACACTCAATCTGCCTGAATTTATGAGGCCAATTTAAATGGAAAAGGCATTCAATCTCCAACTACTAAGACTAATAATACTCCTGATTCCCCATTTTTTTACCACCAGCAATACAAAAGGTCCACAAAACTGCTTTCACCTCATACAACGACAACGATGCTTCAAGCTAAACTAGCTACGGCTGGCTTAGGCTATCTGAATATCCACGCCACTCCATTTTGACCATCTTCGTTCCGACAGTGAATAGTATATAATACGGCTATCAGACACTAGAAATTGTCTATGCTTTCAGTTGACATTCAATTAAAAAATTTAGCTCCTGGCAAATAATAAACCTAATGTAAGTGGCTCAACAGGTTTAAGTCTTAATCCCAACTAATTGACTATGTAGATCTTTCACTTCCATTGTGTTCTGTTCTTCGCCAACTCTATGCGAATTCCAAGAGGCTGTGACTCTAACTCTCTGGAGAAGTTCCCTCCACGTGCTTTGACCTCATGATTTGGTAAAGGATTGGTGGTCAAAAGAGAGTTCTTTATAGTTTGTAAATCTATAACGTTTATCTATCTATGTATATATATTTCTAATAATTAAATCAGCCTTTTTAAAATAAATGTGCAGATTCTTATTGCTAAAAGTGACTGCATCTGAACTAACATCCCTATTGCACACGTTTTGAGAATTTTATCATGTATACCAAAACTCTGTTATTGAGAACCATTTTACTTACATTTCCTTGACCTCCACACTATTGGAAGGGGTGTGAATGATTAAGAGGAGGACAATGTTTACAATGCATTTTGTTGGAACAGAAGAGAGAACACAGGCAAGAAAAGTGGAACATGACAAGAAACAAGATCCTCAAAGAGGGAAGTTCTTCAATCCCACAAAAAGTGAATAAAAGAATTGGTCCAACTGATTTACACCAACAGGAGCGATTGTAGCCAACTAACTGCTTTTCACCAAATAATAACTTTACAGAAAGTGCAGTCCCACTCTTACAACTTAATCATCCACTTGGATATAGTGGGATCACTGTTCAGAGAAATCGCCTACCTGCCTGTGCAGGAAAGGAAAGTAGAATGCACCAATGAACAAAAAGACATCTTCTGTATTCCCAAAAAGTAGGAACTACTTCAAGGTGAAAAGGTTAAATAGAAAAGATTAAAAGAGAAAGAAACTATGAAATTATGAAAATTAGCCATGGCAGTTAATTTTCTTATTTTCAAACTAAGTTCTTTGAAGCATTTATGATGCCAAAGAAGAGGCTTGTTAATAACATAAACATAAGTACTTCACTGTGTTAGCAGATCACACCTGCAATGACTTTTAATCTCTCAAGCCTCTCTTTAGACCAATCAGAAATGATTGTGAAATAAGGAAATGCACCTTATGGACACTAACCAATCTCAAAACATGACAGAGGAATGAAGCAAGACAATGACATGGAAGCTACAAGAATTCAATTAGCAAGAGATGGACGACAAATCCCAACAATTGCATAAAAGAACCTTTTTAAAACAGACTGCTCTTCCAATATATGATAAAACAATTACATTTGCAGGAAGTATTTCTCAAATTTTTCATGCCTTTAGGTGGAAATCCATCTCAAAAAACTCTCAAGTCCAAAAGGGCAACTTAGATAACAGACAGAACAAATCAACAATAATATAATTTCATTGTACCCTATAAGGAAATGCATACAGTTGGCTCATGCATTAAATTTTCAGTAGACGTGTACCTCCACTGTTTTGAGCATCAGCTATATGTGCATTGATCTCCGCTAATGACTAGAAGCAGAAAAGTGAATGTCAGTGAGGGGAAGTGTTAACAAAGGTATCATACCAAAGAAAATGTGAATATAACAAGTGAAAAGTATACCCACCTCACAAAGGGCACTTTTGCGATCCTCGACCGGAAACACATCTACTAATCCATAAGAAGTATCGCTCAGAGACTGGACAAAATCAAGTGACTGATGATATGCCCCTTTCCGGAATTGTGACACCCCATTATCTGGAAGTGGAGGTTTTGCATTTAACCGCTCATGCTGCTTTGGGGAGCCGGGACGTATCTGCGGAATAAACATTACTTGAGAATTAAGTTACAATTATTACAGCATACTATATATATCTTTTTTAACGGTAAGGCACCACAATACTGTATATATCAACTCCCCAATTACAACTAGGCCCTGCACGGGTTGCAAAGGAGGCTGGTGTCGGAGCCTCGCATGAAATATACGTGCATCCATAACCTAAGCAACACTGCATCACATTTCCATCATGCCATTACAACTCAAAGCACTGTAGATTATTGCAAGTTGCAACTATGGAACCATGGCATTCAAATGACTTTCTATAAAGCTTAACATTAGTGATAATTTAGACACCATTGATGTGTGTAAGGTCATGAAAGAAAAACTAAATGGAACGTCTGTATATGGTAGCAGTATCACGGTAAGGTCATGGAAGAAAAACTAACATGGAATGTCTATATCTGGTAGCACTATCACAAAGTGGCCTAGGAAGATTCAGGAAGCACTCTCAATGTTGCTTCCGCTGTTGGATTGAAACATATGAAGCCTATCTGACTTGGTTTAGCCCGCAGAGAAGGGGCATGGTGAATCACTGAATTTGCAACAGAGGTTATACGTGTGAAATGGATATTGAAGACACGACCACCAGTTCTTGTCGACGTCTTCTGTCAGCAGTTGTAAAGATTGTTCATATACATTTTTAATGTTAGCTGTTAAGTAGGTAATTCCTGTCACACTCCACGACATTGTTTTGCATGGGGAAGTGAGGAAGATGATCAGAGAAAGCAGTAGATTGTGTGGGTGGCTGGGTGCATAATACCTCCAGACCCCCCCCCCCCCCCCCCCCCCCCCCCCCCCCCCTCCCCCCCCCCCCCCCCCTCTCTCCCACATCTC
>JAPFFP010000008.1:1130159-1159785 GCA_026153255.1 Solanum medicagineum | reverse complement strand
GTCTTCTTAGAAGCATTATTTTTTTTCCTCTTGGGAGTGCCTCAAGCTACTGCCATAGGCCAAGTGTTTTATGGTTCTGAGGAGATGTATAAGTCTCATTTGAACAAGAAATTAGATTAGAAATTGGTGGAAGTAATAGAAAAGAAGCTGCAATAGCTGTTTATAGATGCCACCTATTGAAGTCGCAAATCCTCTTTCCATTTTGTGTTGGGCTACAAATTTCAGTTTGTTTAGTTCATATTCAACTTGTTTAAGACATGCTGAATCATCTAATATGTTGATAGGTGAAGTAAATGATGGAAGCCTTTCCAAGTTTAGCTACTGCAAGAGATTACCTACATCAGGGAAACTATTTATTCTTAGACTCAAAAAATAAAAAAGCCAAAGAAAAGAAAAGAATATGATGGGCTTATCTAATAATCTCAATGAGCAGTACTTCTCTCTGCTCAACTTAAAGTAATTGTTTCTCCCTGTTTATATGATCCTCCTCTGCTCGTCTTAATCATTAATTTCAATGAACAATACTTTTCTCTGCTTAACTGACATCGAAATCTTTGCTCGTTTATAAAATCCTCCTCTGCTCTTGTCTTTGTCGTTCTGAGACTTGAATTTTGTAGTGTCCTCTTTTTGACTAGTTATGATGTTTTAGGGACTAATGTGTTTCCAATTGGAATCAGGTGATACCAGTAGAAAATGCTCCACTTATCTGGACTTGCAAATCGTAACATTTTGTGGAACTAATTTTTGGGGAAAAATGTGAGCGTTGCTATCTGTCTAGTGTCTATGTTCCTTCCAATCAGGTTGAATTTGGAGCTAAGTCCCTTTCATATCATAGGCCTCGTCCGTTGAAAGAATAAAATATAAAAAGGAAACAACTATGTCAGACATTTTCCAGGACATGTGAGGGAACTTCTGAGTTCTTACTCTAATATGTTATATTAGGTATTGTGTCTGTGCTTCCTAGTCCTCTTCTTTGCATCTTATTTGATTGCTTTAGCAGCTCTACCTAGATTCTTGGACTACTAATCTACTGAAACATTTCAAAAGCTGTATGTTACTTTGGTTTTCAGTCCACACTATTTGTACATCAAGCTTGTTTGGATCCTTTGCACCTCTTAATTCTACTTAGATTCCTAGAAAACGAATATACTGTCCCACTGCTTATGTTAATGTTATTGGTCATTTTCAGGACAATGCTTTTTGGTTGATTAGAACTCATCAAATTTGATTGATTTCCCTTCTGATTTAACAACAAAAAGAGCCCAAATTGGCCGTATAATCTTTGTTGTTGAATCAGGAAATCCCTAAATTTTCCTAACTTTAAGGAATGGTATTTCTTCCTATTTTTATGTTTAAGTTTATCTGACGATAGATCAAACTACTGAAAAATTGCAGAGCTAAGTCACTTCGATATATGGGACAACTGAAGATTAAGAGATATTGAAACCGTTAGGTGCTTGAGCAAGTAGGGCTCATGTAGTGAACGGGTGCCCTTAAGCTCATTATTTTTCTGGGACAGACTATATAGAACTCCTTTACTATTGGCTACTGTTGAGTCTTATACAGTTGGCTGTTCTTTCTCTACTCTGTTACCGCCCCACCTGCTATAGTCGTAAAGGAAAATTCAGGAAAAAGAAATATGCTCGTCTTCTACTTATTAAAAAAATGGATATATGGTTATTTCCAAATCGTCCCTTTCCTCTTGTTTGAGCAGTCAATGACTGACTTATTCAATCCATGTTGTCATTTTTGATGTGGTAAAATTCTCTGGATTTCTCTAGCTCAAGAACATTTAGAAAATGATTGCTCAAATATTTTCATAAATCCTTGTGGTACTTCCATTGTACTCTTTAGTTACAGGGTTGTTTCCTTTACTGCAGTATCAACGTAGGAACCGAATCTACAAAGAGGAGCAGCGTCAGTTGAGAGCTGCTTCACAAAAGAAAAAGGAAGGTGAAGATGGTGGTGGTGGTCATCACTGACCTTTATTCTTGATCAATCATGGTTTTATCAACCGGAAGACATGGAATTAACTGTATGTCATTTTGAATTTTGAAATAAAGAATTAAATCAGTTGCATTTGCTGTGAGCTGGGATCATTGAGATAACTCTGTTCAGTTTGTTTCTCATGTGGCCTTTGTTTTGTTGGTGATATGCAACATATGTTTTAAGGGCACATTTGCTTCTTAACATTGGCACTGGACTTGTGATATATCAGTTCTTTCTTGGTAACTGTTCGCGACAATCCAATCTGGAAGCCTACTTAATGAATAGAATGATAGGATTTTGTTACGAGGATTTTCCGGAAATAGCCTCTCTATCTCTATGAGGTAGTGGTAAGGTCTGCGTACATTTTATCCTCCCCAGACCCCACTTGTGGTATTCCACTGGATATGTTGTTGTTGTTACCTATTTTGATAAATCCATCCTGATACAATATAGAATGATGTACCCTTTTGCCTAAAGAAAATGAATATTGACTCTTTAAGTTCAATATAGTAAGTGCTTATTTATTAGTCTAACTCCAAAGTTATTGGTAGAAAATTAATGGGTTGAACAAAAACTACCAAACCTAGTATACAGTTCAACTACTCGAGAAACTCTCGCATTATGTCGTAAGCATTTACTTATGTATAAATTATAGATACAAACAAATTAACACACACATTGTACGCTCTTTTCCATGCATAAACAGTATGGCTAATTGGATGAGCACTTGCAATTCAATCCATAGTACAAGAGTGTCCCCAGTTTTCCCTTGTGAGTTTGTGAAGAGTGAAAGCTTTAGATCAATCAATGGAGTATACTATAATATTGGAGACTATGAATATTGGCAGTCCAGAAGGGCATTTCTGAATAGCTACCATTTTACCAGAAGGAAGATGAGTGTGAAGGATTTCTTGAAGAAGTTGTATGAAAAAATTAGTAAGATGGGCATGTCTGTATCTCCTGAAGAAGTTTTAAAGAGGAAGATTAGTGTTAAGGTTTACAAGTTGACATTTGTTTGGTCTAAACTTTTTATTGCTAAATGCTATGTACCTTGTCCCTATAAATATTAAATACCCATAGGTATCTATAAACACATGATATACACCTGTTATGGAATATAATATGTTTGAAATAGTTTTTTTTGGGTGAAATTTGTGCGTGTGTTTGTCATTAATGAGATCGTATGATTGAAATAGTTTTCTGTGATTCTTGTCTTGTCCAGAACAAATCATATTGTCTTTGTACGCTTAGAGAAGGGTCATATTAGTCCTTTGTGAACTATACGAACTATTTTTCTTAGAGTAAAAGGATAAATATGATCTTTTCGCATAATTTTTTCCCCTAATTAGATTACAATCACATTATTTATCATAATTATAATTTTTCATATTTATTCTATTGAATTACCTAATCAGGCAGACTTTAGCCCTTTAACTATCCTTTATAGTGATAATAATTTAAAAGAATTACTCTCTCCATTTTAATTTTTGTAGCATCATTTGATTTGATATAAATTTAAAAAATAAATGAAGACTGATAAAGTTTGTGGTACAAAATACTCCTAAACAATTTATGTGATTACAAATTATTTCATGATAAAAGAAAATTTTTAAAATTAAATTGTTTTAATTTATAGAAATGTATTTTTTTTTCAAATAACAGATTAAATAAATTAGTGTGTCATGTAAAATAGAAATGTAAGACTCGGATGGTGTGCTACAAGTAGCTACAACTTTTACTGAAGGAGTATTCAAGATACATGAGTATGGAATAATTAATACGTGAATAATTAAACGCTGCATAACTTCTAATATCTCCATAAATAATAAATAGATACACTAATAAATAATCTCTACATTAGAAATATCTCTATTAACTCAAATCAGCTATCAATCAACTCCTTATTAAGTTTTTAATCGTAGACGTGATTTAAGAATTTAGTGATTTTTGAGGTATCTAAATTTTTTTTGGGTTGTATTGAAAACAGTTTGGATTGCTTAGTGTATTCAACAAAATTGAATGCTTTGTTAATTTCTCCTACCAAATTTTGGAGTTCGGAGCCAAAAGACAACAAACTAATTTAAAATTTTCAAAAGGACAACTTTACTTTTTTAACCAAAACGGGGTAAAGGCGCAGTCGTCACTGTGCCTTACCCGTATCAGTTAACGTCCATTGTCACGGAGATGAATGTCGCTTTAATTTATAATTTTAAATAGAAAAAGAACTAATCCTTTCTTACCTCATCAGGTGAGCCTAAGATAAGCGTTAGTGTATGTACTCTACTCTAGAGAATCAATGAATTAGCCAATATCTTGATTGTAAAAATATTGTTGATCTCTAAATGATTATGTACATTATTTTTGGAGTTAAATTATGCCTTACTCTGCATATGCCTTACTCTGCAGTTTTTATTCATAGGAATACAATCATCCAAGTAATTGCGAGTAGTGAGATAGATCATGCCTAAAAATGATCTATTTCTATTAAATACGATACCACCTTTAATTTAATTGAACTACAAAAAAATAGCCAAAAGCGAAGACAACCTTCTAGGTCCCTCTTGACATTGTGCGGAAGCCCCTTTTTCTTCTTCAACCTACTTTCCTGCTTTTCTTACCATGGCTCGTTTGACATAATTGAAAAAGAAAGATTTCCTTTTGTTATCGATCTTCTTCCCTTGAATGGTGTTTTAGATCTTCTTATGTAAGAGATTTATCAAACATGGGATCAAAATTCAATTTGAGTCGAACTAATCTGCAAATCGAATGAGCTTCCCTTGCATGCAATAATGTGGTGGCGAAATTCTAATTCAAAGTCAATATTCCCCAAATCATGCGAGAAAGTTTTCCATCACACGACCCATCATATAGAGAAATTATTACTCCTTACCAGCCGAATAAAATGGAGACTTGCTCATAGGGGAAGAAGGAAATTTGGTTAGAGAAATACGAAAGCGGAAGTCTATAGGGTCATTGTTGTAACTGAATAACTAGTATTGAAAACCAACTTTACATTAGATTATTTGGTGTTTTGATGATCGCTACCTTATTGACGATAACTTCTATGTTTGTTATTATCTTCATTGTTGCTCCTTTGCTTAATGAAAATCTCTGTTTTTCGATTGTAATTCCATGCTTTAGTAATGCATTCAATGGATTATGCCAATAATTGAGAGCGAGAAAAGACATGCAACTTCCATTTTAAGGGAACATAGACGTGTGGGCAGAATCTCCTAGCATAGTAAGATGTTATCATTTTCAATGATATCATTAGCACTTCTTGAGCAAAAATCAATAGGTTTGGACCCAATAGCGAGCAACATGAACACTCTAAGATAGGACATGCTCTATTGCATACTATCCCCTTAACCTAGCTAAAAATACCTATTTAAGGTATTTCTAGATAGAGCTGTCCCACCTTAGTAAGGTGGTTAAAGAGGAGGTCGTAATTTTTTCACCTCCGAGTTAGAATTATCTGGGAGGAAATTCATCCCCCCATCAATCTGGCCTCAATCCTCTTTTTCAAGAAAAACTGCTCCTCCAGGATATCTAAAAATATTAGAAGGTGTCTGGACTCATTTCTTTTGGTAAAATAGAAGGACATTCACTATTGAGGTAGAATCTTTTAACGATTGAAAGAACATTCTATTAGTAGGTCAGGATAATTTTCATATAGAGTCACAATCCTGCTTTATATGAAATACTTAACACCTAACAATCATATGACACCTTTCCATCTATGCTGATGTTTTTGAGACTGAGGACTTAGGTTAAGATCTTGAAAAGCATAAAATGCAGTAAAGACATTGATGAAGTATAAGCCCAAGAAAAAATGAAGGTAGTATGCAAGCAAGCAAGTTCGACTCACCAAAATGAAGGTAGTAAGCAAGCAAGCAAGCACGACTCACAAACTATCAGCAAATTAAGGACCGATCCTTTGTCACCTATATTGTTATGAGGCAAAAAACAAAGAAAATCAATAAGAGAAGAGTTAGAAGCTGCAAAGGCCTAATCAATTTCTGACTCACAAATTCTCCTATTTCAATAAAAGACGTGTATGGGCTCACTTTAAAGATAACCAGAAACTATTAGCACAAGAATGAGATATTCATAAGGGTTCCAAGCTTTAACCCACTTTTTGAGCAACTGGCTTATATATTGACTTTTCTTAAAAGGGTTCTCTTCAAATGAAAGAATTTATCATGAGAACGATTTCAAAAAAACATATTAGACTTGCTCCACTCGATCAAAAAAAGTATATTTTGAAAAGCTTTAAAGGACATCAACCAAATAGAATAATGACTTGCTGAACTCTTCCTTTACATGAGGAGAATAGATGCCTTAATGGAATAACTTCATTTAGAATTGATTTATATGGTAAGTACCCATGACAAATTCACCTTACATGCTCCGCACATCAATTTGCAGTTGATCGATTACTTCAATAAAATGAGAATTAACACTTGATTTTGTAGGCACCATGTAATTGAAATAATTCAATGATTTATTACTGTTCAATGAGACTGAGTTAATTTGTAAGGTGGTGATAATAAAAAAATATTATAAGTAATAATCTTAAATTAAGTATATTTCAAATATGTCAAAATGTTTTTCAATTTTGTGATCTTAAACATTCAGTCAAAACTAGATAGAGGAGTTGCTAAAAATGAAAAGAATTCTTTTTTAAATCGATACAAAAGAAAATAGCACAAACAAGTTGATATTTAGGGAGTATAAAATTTACTATCAATATATAAGCGTAAATAAGTGGGCAACTCACGATCGACTTGCCTAGTTCAACTGTCTGCTAAAGTAGGCAACTGATGATTGACATGCCTGTTTCAACTGCTTGCTTACTATGTTGTTTCCATTAATTATTTCATCAGCTGCTTCAACTATGATTTTATAATATTAACCCTAAGAGATCATTTTTTCAGGTACCTCAACAGTGATATTACTATATCACACTAGTCAATTATTTAAAATAATGTAAATTTTAAAATTAAGATTAAATCAACACAACATGATAAATTAAGTCTTTCTTTTTAAATTAGACAAATAAAATTACATAACTATTTTAATATCTTTCAATGATTATATTTGTGCCAAAAATAGAAATACTTTTAAGTAAGTATAATATAAATAATAAAAAAATTTATGTATATTACTTGAAATTATATAAAAAGTTCTATCAATCACAATATTTACCAAATTAAGAGATATATAAAAAATTTAAACGATTCTTGAAATTTTATCAATACAACAGAAAAAGTAACATATAATATTTAAAATTTATGTAAAACATACTATAATTTACAACAGTGAAAAATTTAAAATATTTAAAAAATAAATAAAATTTTGATTGATTCTCAAAATTTTATATGTGCGACATAAAAATGAAATAAAAAAAGTAATATATATTATTTAAAATAGTATAAATATATTATAAATCGCAATAATTATCAATTTAAAAATATATTAAAAATTTATCAATTTCAATTTTTTTTTTTTGCCTCGTGCAGACTTTTGTAACTAGTAAGGGCATTAGTGCGAATAACCCAAAAGTAAGAAGTGAGATGGTGTAAGTGTAAAAGATCCGACCCATATAAGAATTATCCAAAATTCTAGGGTTGGAAAATGCCATTTTCCCACATTTAAAGCATCCTGTGATCTTCTCGTCTTCCAAATATGAACACTGAATCTGGAGTTCCAAACCAAAAATTCTCCCAAAATTTGACAATCTGAACTCTGAATCAACAAAAATTGTAACATTTTATAGCCATTGATGAGTTAAGGAATTCAAATTTTTTTAAAAAAAGATTAGAAACAATGGTGAACAGAGGGCATACTCAGTACAGGACAACTAGAAGAACATCACATTTCTCATTCGCTCTCTACATTTTCCTCCTTTTTGTTTTCTCAATGTTCCTATTCTTTTATTACTCTAAAGATATCGTAGAAGATGAACAAAAGCCTCTCTTTGCATCCGAGAAGAAGGAGGAGTCTGAATCCGAAGAGGTTGGTATTTGTTTGTTTTTTGTGAAATTGATTAAAGTTTTCATTTTCTTTGGTGATTCTGTTGTTTTGTTTTGATTATATTGCGTAATTTATTGATGGGTGTTTGTGAATTTGGTGGTTTGTGCTTATCTTTTGTACTTTGGCCCGGAGAGTTTCTGGATATGTTGTTACTTTCTGAGAATTTGTCTTCTTAGTGCATGTGGCGGAGTCGGAAATTTTATTGAGCAGGTTTGGAATATAAAAAGTAAACACACAAAGAAGCTAAATGGTGTTCAACATCTACTATATATAGAGTAAAAAAATTACTTTTGACCATATATAAATGATAGTGTTTTCTGCTGAAGGGGGTTTGGATGAATCCCTGGCTCTTGTTAGCTCCGCCTTGGGGTCTAGTGTCAATAAAGTGGGTTGAGCACCATGAGGTTTAGGTTCAATTTCCAGTAAGTGAGGATGTCTTCTTTTGACTTTTGCAGAATGAAGACAATTCTGTTTGGGAAGCTTCAAATAGCCATGGTTTACATCCATGCATCAAGCCAACTGCAAAATACAAAGGTTAGACTCCTCTACTATAGCTTGTGCTTCTTCTGCTATCTGCTAGTTAAACATGAAAAAGGTGTGTCCATTGCATTTTGGGACCACTAATATAATGTTCTTTTATGTTGTACTAGGGAAATACTCGAGTTTCTCAAGATCTCATTTTTTAGATTTTTAACAGTGTGCTGTGGTTTGGTGTGCTTTGGTTGATTTGTGTTGTGGTGGGGGTGTGGGGCGGGGGGGGGGGGGGTGGGGGGGGGCATTTCATTGTTATTTTAGAAACAATTTTATTTTCTGTTGTCTCTTATGGTTCTAACGGTTCATGCCTGTGTTAGTTTAAGGCTGAATCAACACATTTCTCAGTCATAAAAATAGAAAAAAAAATCATGCCTTTGCTGCTCTCTCTCTCTCTCTCAAAATCTCTTAGATATGCACCACTTCATGTACAATATGAACCTCTTGTATTGTGCATCTTTTAACGTGGGAAGTCTTATGAAGTATTTATCCTTGTTGTCCAGCTGCTCTAGGATGGAACCGCTACTTGACTGTAAAATGTAATGGTGGATTAAATCAAATGAGGACGGGTGTAAGTTTGATCTTTCCTTAGATTTCTAATTTCCATTTTCTGCATGTTACGTAATCATTCTTGTTTATAAACCATAACTTCAAAGGAATTGCTTTCTTGCTATTCTGCTACAGTTAGATGAGCTAAAGGTAAAGGTCAGCTCAAACTTGGAAATGCTAGTGTGCATGTAGTAACTTGTGTACAGTCTACTTGCATATTCCTAGGGTTTCATTTACCAAGTAGGCATTATAAACGATGAGCCATTTTATAACCTTCAGCTTAGAAATAGATATTAAAGTAAAACACATTAAAGTGCGTCATTAAAGTCTATACGCTGGTCGGAATGAACTTTATGTTAAAAAATAGCATTCATAGAAAAAAAGGGGTGGGGAACCGGTAAACTTAACAAGAAAAGCAGTCCCATACAAAGCTTTTTTATCTGGAAGGAAATAGATAAATGATACACTAGCATTTTGATCATTCTTTAAATTTGAGACACATTTGGGATACCGGATACAGAAAATCAGTTTTCTAATTTATATTTTTTGTCGCATAAAATAGTCATAACTTGTCATATGAGATGCGAATTAGATTTCTGAAGGACCTAAAACGTCGTTCCCAGCAAGAACAAAATGAAGCATGATTGTGAGCTGGGAATAGTCTTGGAGAGAAATGACAGATCTGGACCATGTCTACCAGTTAATATTGACCTTGCTCAATCTTATCAGCTTGATCTCCTTCTCTATTCATGGAAAGTTAAATAAGTAGTCCAGTTTCTGTGGCATCATAGAAAATGGCATGTTAATTTTGAAAGCTAACTTCAAAGTGTCGAAACCCAAACATGGCAAAAAAAACAAAATGGTATTTTTAAAACAGAGTCGCCACCTAATTTTTTAAGGAAATTAAGAAAACCTTAAATTCTAAAAAAGGATCCTAACAGAAATTTTTTCAAAATTTCAAAGATCTAGTTAAGGGTTCTTATTAACATTTCCAGAAGGTTTTAAACACTCTCAATGCCCGCTAACTCACAATTATCCGTTGATTTGACTAAATAATTATTTGACTAACTTAATTGATTGAAGAACTTCTTGAATTTTTAATAGGTGAAGGAAAAATTCCTATTACATTTAGCTGAAAAGAAATGCTCTTTTGAAACTCTCAAGTCTCAAGGCATCTGAATTAATTTTAGACTTCAATATTTAAGACAATTAAAATTAAGAGGAAGCCTAAACAAAACATAGTAACTCAATGGGGGATTCTAAGTTAGAATGAAACGTTAGAATATAATACAACGAAATAAAGTAAGAAGAGAATTTTAAATTGGGTTCCTGAGGCCAAACTTTGATACTACCAGATGATCTTCAGGCTTATCCTCAAAGAAGAAGGAAACGTGTCCTGAATTTTCTGTAACTCCCACTTTGAATATCAAAACATTACGGGGCCTAGCCTATTTTCTGCTCATGCTGATGTTGTTTTGACCTTTGCACAGATTTAATTTCCTTTCTCGCACTGTTTGAGGTTGATTCAAAATACATGTATTGGGGTTTCAAGCCAACATGGGATATCCAAACGGTAGATGGAGCCCAGCGAACTCATTGATTCACATGCATTGCAATAAAAATAAGGAAAATCAGAAAATGCCAAAAATGATTGCCGTAACTTAATGTCATGCAATGCTTATGATTTTAAACATTTGAATAAGAACTCCATTCTTTGACCATTTTTGAGCTTAGAATCTATATCCAGGTAATGAAATTATGCACCATACGTATAATTGATTCATATGTGTCGAATAAGCAACGAGGAACTTATCATGTGTTTAATTCAAATAGAGTATTATGCTAACTAGCAGAATTAGTTTCCTCAAGCCGAAGTTACAGCCATACCAAATTCTATAGGTCACTAAGTTAACTTCAAATTGAACATATCATAAAAATAAGAGTTCATCTGCTCTTAAATTCTATAGGTCACTAAGTTAACTTCAAATTGAACATATCATAAAAATAAGAGTTCATCTGCTCTTAATCCACTTTAAAAGGTACAAGATCAAATAATTTGTAAGGAATTGACATAAAGATTCGTTTTTTAATAGTATGACTGTATGACTGTTGCCTGTAACAAAAGAATACAACATTTATGGCGGCCAACATAGCATAGCATAAAGGTAGTGGCAAAGAGCCTTAATATTTCTAACATATAAAGTGTTTGTTTGGACTGAACATATGTCCTCTGGTTTCTATCACAAAAGAGAGAATACAATTACATTCTTTAATAAGCAAGCAATTAACTCCTCATTGGTGGTTGTCAATGAGGATGTGGAAAGTTGACGGTGGAAAATTGTTTGTGGGACTAGTTTTGTTGAGATCTCGATAGTCAACGCTGATTCTGATCTTGTGATCTTTCTTAGGTATGGAAATGATGTTGGCTAGCCATGTTATTTTTTTTTAATAACCGAGAAATCCGTTTGTGGCCCTCCTTTTGGACCAACCACAGCCTTCTAAACTCGGTAGATAATGGGCCCCCCCTCTACCCTTCTCAACTTAAATACTAGGCTTCGCTTTGCATGGTGTGGGGCTTGAACCTGTGACCTCAACCACAAATCCTCCACCCTTTGCCACTTGAGCTAGGCCTTGGGGGCTGTTGGAGACAGTCTTTTGCCACTTTAAGGCTCTTGCTTGAAGCCCTAACTATCATTTTGTCAACTTTGACTAGCATCTCCCTTGTGAAGCAAGCTTTGTTTCCACCTCAATAATCTTGATGATTGTGGCTTCCTTAGTCCACCCTACCTTTTTGGTTTCCGCTTAACGTCGGGATCTCCCGATCGACCCTCTCCATTCTTTTTAATAGAGCTTCTCTGGCTTCCTCGATTGTTGCATTCAAATCTCTCTTCATTTTAAGGTACCAGTTTCAAAAAAAAAAAAAAAAAGAACTTCTCTCCATTTCGGGTGGCTAGATCAACCTTTCCTGAGAGGGAAGAGTAGGGTTTAGGAGCCTGAAAGAGTGAATAATTTGGATTTTTGGAGAGACTTGGGCAGGACTCAAGGATATTTGGTCGGATTTTGTTGTTATGTGTTTATATATATGCTTAAAAAGCTCAAGAAATAAGAGTGGACTAACTTTGCTGTGAACAAAATAACATATAATCACACAAGACAATTTTATCAAGTAACATGTAAACAATTTATACTATGCCCTAAACTTGTCACCTTTTTGTGCCAAAAGTGGGCCTAGCAAATCGAAGGACGTAAACGTGGGCCTAGTTGAAAGCACAATACTTATATTATATTTGGGAAGGAGGGTAACAGTAATAAACTCAGTGTTGGACTCCTTACCCACATATGTGGATGTCTCTGTTCCCCATTCCTGCTAGTGTGGTGAATAAACTGAATAGATTGACAAAGGCAATAAGAGAGGGGGAGGGGGTAACAATCCAGTGAAATGGGAGGTGGCTCAGTTAAGCAAAAGTCGGCAGGCATGGTAATCAGAAATTTGAAGATCCAAAATAGATACTGATGAAGTGAATGTGGAGCTTTGCTGAAGGTGAAAAAGCTCTCTAGAAGGAAGTGAACATACATAAGTTTGGTCAAATAAGTAAATGGTGCTCCATGGAGGTAATCTGTCCTTATGGGATGGCCGTGGAGGGCAATCAGAGCCTTATGGACAAAACTGCAGGAAAATTCCAGAATAAAAGTGGGGAATGACTTAAAATCAGGTTCTGGAAGGATACCTGGATATGTCAAATACCTCCACAAGAGATTTATCCTGGCCTTATGGCACTATGCAGCAATCCTGACGTAACAATCTCTGAATGCTGGTCTGATCATGGATGGAAGTTCAACTTTAGAAGACATCTCAATGACTGGGAAGTGGAGAGGCTGCTAGTTTGCTTAACGAAGTGGATACCTTCTCTGGCATCACAACGGAATCTGATCTCCTAAAATGCAACATTCAGTGGATGGAAGATTTTCTGCAAACAGATTTTACAAGAGGGAAGAGCGTTACACGAGGAAGGCCTGAGGATATGGAGGAATGTATGGAAAAATGTTGCACCTACCAAGGTGAAATGTATCACCGGGTTAGAGTAAAGGGGGAAGGCCACTTATGAAGTTCCGTAAAAGAATGGGAGGGTAGTGGTGACTTGTTTTTTTGTGCAATGAAAAACTGGGGAGACAAATAACCATCTTTTTTGCATTGCAAGTTAATTGCCCAATTGTGGAATTTGTTTTTCAGTCTTGTGAAGAATGTATGGACATGCCTGAGAATACAGCTGTTTGGATTAGAAGAGGGGGAAGCAAGAGCTAGAAAAATGGTGGAGGATGATGCCTTCATGAATTTGGCGGACAATATGGAAAGAGAGGAATGAAAGATGTTTTAAAGATAAGATTAAGTCCATCCATGATGTCAAATGGAGTTGCTTGATGACTTTGTTCTTTTGGTGTAAATAAAATTGTATGAAGGAAACAGAAGAGTTGTTTGATTTCCTAGGAGCACTATAATTGAGGGAGGCCAGCAGTCCCTAATTGCTGAGGAATATAACACTACTAATTATTAGGAAATAGTCTACATCTGGTTTTGGCAAAATAGCTGAACTAAAAAATAAGACAAAGGCTGAGATGATTGGCAAGAGAATCTAGCTTTTATTGAAGAAGTACAACTTGAGAATTATATAAGTTTTCTTCTTTAGTGAAGATGTAGTCATAGCTGAATTACTAAGAGCTAATTCCTTCGGTAAGCTTCTAAGTTTGCTAATTTGGTTTTCATTGGTAAGGTGATTATTCCATGATTTCAGAAGTGCTGACTCATGAATCATTATGTTGTTGGATGTAGTCACGTCTGATTATTGAAATGTCATTCTGGTCATGTAGTCACGTATGATTATTGAAATGTCATTCTGGTCATGCCCTTTCTTTAAGCAAACGTGTCCACATATTTATTAGTTAATAAAGTACTTTCCTCTTCAGTCTTAATTTGTCATTTCACTTCTTTGTTCTTACAGATAGCTGACATGGTGGCAGTGGCACATGTGATGAATGCAACTTTGGTAATTCCTCAAATGGACAAGCGTTCATTCTGGCAAGATTCAAGGTCATATTCTGTTCTGTACTATATATCTTACAATTTCACATGGCTTCTTATTCTTTCAGGGTTTATTTATGTAATGTATTGATTAGATAGGTGATCTCCTTATATGGACTTGGGAAATTCTCTCCTCATGAGCTAGATTTTGAGGTCGAGTTAGGTCTAGATTCATTTTTCCACATGGTATCAGAGAAGGGCCCATCACACCCAATGTTTAGCCTCCAAATTGAATTGCCCGCATTACAGATGTTTGGTCTACTCATATGAACTTAGTTAATCCTCCTCTCATGAGCTAGCTTTTGAGGTTGAGTAGGCCCAAGATCCATTTCTTTCAAGTTGAGACTCTGGGACTTTTTTCTTGGTTCTTGTAGAATGTCTGATGAGTGCTTTAACTATCAACTTTTTTTTAAAAAGTTTTTACTTTATCTAACATACTTACTCTTATTTGTTCTAATGGGCTAATGTACAGTACATTTTCAGATATATTTGATGAGAACCATTTCATCAAAACATTACAAGGAGATGTCATCATTATTAAAGAGCTTCCCAAAGAAGTAGAATCTTTACCTCGAGCTAGGAAGCACTTTACGTCATGGTCAGGAGTCGGTTACTATGAAGAAATGGCTCAATTGTGGAAGGAGCATCAGGCATGTAAAATCTTCTTCCTATCACTTTTTTTTTTTTTGAGAAGGTAGATTAGCTTAACCTCTCTCTTGCAATGGACCCCAAATCAAGAAATTGTTGCTACCTTGTTGCCCTTCCTTGCTGTCACGGGAGTTGTTAATATGTAAGTGGAAGACCGTGGAACATGGTGTCGTTAACGAAGTTGTTATGATAATGTGTTCTTAAGTATTACATATACGTATGGATAACGCGTTAGTAGTGTTCATGGTGGTCTTAGCCATTCAGAATATTTCTCTCTTTTCAAACAACATTTGCACAACAAACCCTCCGATGTTTATATGAGGGTTTATAAATGGTCACCAAACTTTCTCTTTGTTGTATGAAAATCACTATACTATTTCTGTAAAAAATCACTCAAGTATCAGGAAAGCCACTAAACTATTTTTATAATAAGTCTCAACTTTGCCCAAGTATCACAAAAACTCATTTGGAGAAAACAAGAGACATTTTATATGATAATTAGATAAAGTTGAATGACTTTTTGGTTACACTGAAAATTGTGTAGTGACTTTCTGTAGTACTTGCTCAAAGTTCAGAGTTTTTTGGCTACGCCAAATAGTTTAGTGACTTCTTTTTCATACTTAAGCAAAGTTGAGTGATTCTTTTCTTTCTTTTTTTTTTGTTTAGCTATTTTCTGCAACATAAAAACTGCAGCTGTCCATAATTACAGAAGGGAATATAGGAAGATGTTCTGAACTAAAAACTACTTACACGGATCGTAGAACATCATCTAAGGATTCTATATCTTCCATATATCCTTGTTTATACCAAAAATAGAAAAGGGCTAAATACTTCATCTTCACTTTCTGGATAGAGCTAGCATTGTCTTCAAAGACGCTTTTGATTTCTGTCTTTTCAAACTGTCCACCAAATGCAAGTAGGGACAATCTTCCATCCTTCTTTCTGTTTCTAGTGAGTGTTGTATTCATTCCAGCAATTCCAAGTGTATCTCTTGGCATCACCTGCATGATTCCCTTTAAATTAAGGAAAATCCTTCCAAGGTGGTCAGTAAACTTGCAATGCAAAAAATGGATGGTTGATTGTTTATATTTCTTCTCCACACATGTAACATGTAGAGCATAGGTGGAAGCCCTTTTTTCCTAAATGTTCATAAGTTATAACTTCTTTGCTGGCCACGAGCCAAATGAAAAACAGAACCTTGAGAGGAGAATTCTGACTTCCCAGATTAGTTTCCAGGGCGAACAACTAAGCTGGTTGTTGGAATGATTAAACTCTTTGTAGGCTGACTTGACTGAGAATCTCCCTATTTTATCCACTTGCATACAATACTGTCTTCAGAGGTGGAAAGGTTCTAGAATAAGTTGAGTGTGTTGTAGAATTCTGCCAAGTTATCTATCTCTCAAGTCTCATCATCAAGGGTATTCTGAAGCTCAGGTTCCAGCCTTGATCATTCCAAACTTCTCCTACAGTGGCATCTCGCTATTGGTTCAGACCAAAGGTAACAGGAAAGAGTTGCTTTAGTGGGTGTTCACCTAACCAACTGCTTGACTTATTGTTATTATTATTTTTTTTTTAACAAAATAATAGTGGGTGACTTGGGTGCAGTAAAATAGAAGTTGAGTGACCATTCTTGAATCTATGAAAGTTGTAAGTAATATGCTAAGTAACTTTCATTATGTTATTCGATTTGATGGAAAATAAGGGTCATCTTCACTAACTATTAGCAGAAAATAAATTAAAAAGCTATATGTGTACCTGGATCGGCTCAAGCTGGTGCTAACTGCTAACATATCCATGAATTACTGTAAAGTCTTGTTTGTTGAGTAGTCCTCACTGAGGAAAGTGTACACCATGTGTGGATTGTAAAATGCTCCTCCTCATCTTTTGTTGATGAGTTTTTTGTGAATACAAAGTTACCTTTACTAAAAAAGCATATCCATGAATTACTGCCAAATACTTGCACATATCAATCAGTTGAGGCCTTGTTGTAAATGGAAGGTTTAATTGACCATTGGAATTTATTAGCTACAAAATTTTGTTACTTTTTTTTTTTAAATAGTCAGTTATTAAGGACCTTTAAGTTTTGTTAACTACTCTTAAGATGTCAGAGATAAACATTTATTCCCAAAGCTATGAAATCCTGGAGAGAATTTAATTTATCATTTCCTTGGTATTATCAGCAAAATCTATTATCAGAAGGGATGCTTTTATTTTTATTTCCTTTTGTTTGTGGGACTTGATCCCATTTTTCTCTTGCCTTATCTACCAAATTGTATGTCTGAAATTGAAAGTTGGCTTATTGAATATTATTGCAGGTAATTCATGTTGCTAAATCTGATTCTCGCCTTGCGAACAATGAACTGCCTCTTGATATTCAGAGATTAAGATGCCGTGCTCTGTATAATGCTCTCCGCTTCTCTCCTCCTATTGAGAGACTTGGAAAGGTTAGAACTTAGAACCATCATCTGACAAATATGATAACAATTCGGGACTAGTACATCTTTTGGTGGCACACTACACTGAATATTTCTTGCTTGCTATGGCGTTTCACTAAATCTTTTGCTGTCCAAGTTTCCTCGTTTAAGGATGGCATTCAAATTATGAAAATAATATATTCTGTATTAGGTGTAGGATTCCCATGTCAGTTCATGCAGTAGAAGCTCATCTACATCCTTTTATGATCTGGATCTCATTTGCAAAGTAGACCTGTAACTTCTCACTAAATAGGGTTTGTTACTAACATGATGATGATACCACAGAAGCTTGTGGAGCAGCTGCGAACCAGAGCAAATAGATATCTTGCACTCCATTTGAGATATGAGAAGGACATGCTGTCTTTTACTGGTTGTACTTATGGTCTTACTGATGCAGAAGCAGAGGAACTTCGGCTAATGAGGTCTCTTCTATCATCACTATCATATGATTATGATTTTGCTATATATGTCTTCAATTGTGCTCACTGTATTATCTGCATAAAGGAGCGATAATCCACATTCAGTCTATTTAATTTTCTGAGTCCAATGAGAAGTTCTTGTGTTGTTTCTCATTCATGGCCTGAAGGTTATTTAAGAATGGCCAAAAATTCTCTGATCACAAGTTTATACATACATGCTGACATTTAGAGCTTTCAAATTGAGTTCTGAAACTTCAGAAGTTCTTCTTCTGTACAACTTATTCATAAGCAATTACCCTTGAAATACATACTGTACTATGCATATAAAGATGTCATCTATGTAATTTTTTAAACATTAAAGCATCTGATGTCTTACACTACACCAAAATGATTTTTAGCAGCAATTAATTAATGTTGATAGCTTAATTGCCACTAAATATGGTTGTTTTAGAGGTAATTACTTGTAACGGTTATATTTTAGCACTCCTTGTAGATGGCACTAAAGCCTATAAAGACATTGGATCTTGTGACAATCAATTAATGCCGGTAAGGGCTTTAGCACTCTTTGTCAAGGTGTATATTTATTGCTACTAGAAGTTGTTTTAATTGTTATCTTATGTGATAAGAAGATGTCACTTAGACTTAAAAGGGTGAGTTATGCAGAGTAGGTGCTAGACCAATCACTGACTTTGTTGTATGGGGGACGAGTGTTGGCCTGTTAAGAACTCTCATGTTTGGAAAATAAACATTGCGGAAATGTGGATGTTGAGATGGATGTGTGGGCTTACTAGGAAAGACATGGTAAAAGATGAAGTCATTCTTGCCAAGGTGGAAGTGGCTTCCATGGCGGACAAGATGCGGGAGGCGAGACTGAGATAGTTCGGACATGTCTAGAGGACGATGACTAGATACCCAAATAAGGTGGTGTGGTGTGAGAGGCTACTTTTGGAGAGCCTGAGGAGAGGTAGAGGTAGGTCGAAGAAGTATTCCAGAGAGGTGGTCAGGCATGACATGGCAAGCTTTCTACTTACTGAGGACATGATCCATGATAGGAGATTGTGGAGGTCGAGGATTCGGGTAGAAGTAGTAGTAAAATGTCTCTCATGCTAGTAGTGTTAGTAATATTTTCGGTATTTTTATTATTCTGCTATTTCTATGTTTCTCATTCTTAGTTTTATATTACTACTTGATGTCTCTTATGTCTCTATTTTCTTACTATCCTGCTTTTGTTACTGCTTATGTTTTCATATGTTGTGTTTTTGATTTCTCTGAGTCGAGGCTTTACTGAAAACAACCTCTTTACCTGCCAAGGTAAGGGTAAGTTCTTCATATGTTCTACCTTTCCCAGACCCTACTTGTGAGACTATACTGGTTATGTTGTTGTTTAGAAAGCAGCTACAATCTGATATCATTGTTTCTAGTAATAAGACAGACTCTGCTTACATCTTTTCACTTTTCTTCTATTGTTGCAATGATCTTTAGAATAACACCCAATATGTTGTATAATATCTGATGTTACTCATCCATAACTAGAGAGAATACAAATCATTGGAAGATTAAGGTTATCAACTCAACCGAACAGAGAATTGGTGGTTTCTGCCCTCTCACTCCAAAGGAGGTTGGATTATTTCTTCAAGCTCTTGGTTATCCTCCGTCAACATTGATTTATATTGCTGCTGGAGAAATTTATGGTGGTAACAGTCGTCTCTCAGAGCTCAAATCGCACTTTCCAAATGTTGTTTTCAAGGTTTGAACTTACACGTAATCATTTTGTCTGTCTTGCAGCTCAAAGTTAATTTCTTTTTACTACCAAATCAAATGGCTTATTTATGGCAGGAAATGCTGGCAACTCCTGAAGAACTGAGAGCGTTTGCAAATCATGCCTCACAAACTGCAGCACTCGATTATCTAATCTCTGTAGAGAGTGATGTTTTCATTCCATCACACTCAGGTAATATGGCAAGAGCAGTTGAGGGGCATCGAAGATTCTTAGGCCACCGGAAAACAATCACTCCAGATAGGTACTCAAGCAATTAATAAAAAATTCACAGTTCTTTCTCCTTTGCTATGACTTCTTCATCCCCGTTATTTCTTTTTTCGACCTGCTTAATTTTTTAAAAAAATCTTCCTTGAGCAGAGGTAAAGTCTGCGTACACTCTACCCTCTCTATACTCCACTTGTGGGATTACACTGGGTATGTTGTTGTTCACAGTTGTTTCTTGTTGGTAGAGAGTTTCAATGAGCGTGGTTTGCAAGTAAAATTTTTGGCTTGATTTTATCAATTAATTTTAGAAGGGTGATTTTTCAAGTTAAGCTTGGTATTTTTCTTTTGAGGTGTTACCATTGCCTTCATTTAGGACACAAATCAACCATCCTTCATATTTTAATGCTTCACAAACAAGCTATGAGTAAACAGGGTAGAAATAGCTGAAAGGTTCACCTTGAAATGAGGAAATGCTTTGAGGATATGAAAGCTGGCCCCACCGTGACTGGCATGTTAGAAGTGCTGTTTGGCGGAAGCGGATGTAGAGTATTAGTACCGGGTTTATATGAATCTAGTTCTTTCAATGCGGATCATAAATTTATGCGTAAAATTTACGAAAATTGCAACAAATAGTAGACATGAAACCCGTTACTTTAAACAAATAATGGGTTCAATTGAAAAATATTAAATATTGAACCCATAAAGCTTAAATTTTGGATCCATCTCTGTTGTTTGGAAAACAGTTCAGTATTCTCATAGGAAGAGTCATAAAGAAGTCATCAGAACTGTTAAAATTAGATTGAGTTTTGTGGCCTTGGCCTCTTCGTCTACATATTAATAGCAACATAATTATCTGCTAAATCATGCAGGAAAGGGCTAGTTGAAATATTTGATAAGCGGGAAGCTGGTCAGCTTGATGGACCATCATTTTCACATCTTGTCAGGCATTTGCATAAGAACAGGTGATACATATGTAATGGCTACTCACATTATTGGTTGCATTTGCTCATGTAATTGTTTCTGTTGATAGCTTATTCTCTCTGTTTTCCTTACTTGGGTATAACAATAAGCCCTAGGAGTAATAACTGGTAGGAAACAAACCAATTTATGTTGGATATGTATCACCTCCCACATCGACTGTACAGGAGCTTCTATAGGGGTTCATATGGTCAAACCCCCATTACGCGCACGCGCACACGCACACACAAACACACATGCACACACCAAAAAGAAGGAAGAAGAGAAAACTTAGATTCTTTCACATAGTACGAGCACCAGAATTTGGTAAGTTCGTTACCTCACATATTGGTTCTCTCTCACAATCATTTTCTTTGCATTCTGGTCAATGTTAATTATATAATTGTTTTATTGCTTTGGTTTGTCTTTCATAGCAATCGATGAGCTACCAACTCCAGCTTTATGCCAGCATCCCAGTCTGTTGAGCTTAATTTCTTTATTTCAAACCACCTTTCTTGTCTTCTTGAACTTATATCTTATCCCAAGTCCATTCTTTCACCTGTTGAACCTTAGTGAGATCCTTAGAATATAGTCGAGAGAAAAAAGATAAGAAAAACAAGGAAATCCAAAAATAAATAAGTTATCTTCATGTAAATGATTTTGGATTATTTACCTGTTGTTTAAGATTTTGGTTTGAATATGATATTCACATTTTTTCATGGCACTTGTTCTTTGCATTCTGGTAGTACATATTAGATCATTCTAATTCAGGCCACAGAAATCTTAATCTAAAGCTAGAAATCTTGTCAAAGTATTTCCAAAGAAAAACTATCAATTACTCATATTAAATTTTTTTCTTGATTTAATGGCACTTTTCAGCCTGTTTCTAGAAACTTATGTTACTAGTAAAGAACAACTGGTTGTAAACTGTTTTGGAGGGAATTGTAAAGCCTTCAACAATTATAACCATGTTGTTTGCTTGATGACTGATAAATTCCAGACTTTTAATTAAATCATTACACTTGTTGCAATTTATAGGCAAGGTGCTCCAAGAAAAAGAGCTGGTGCTCCCCCGGGAGTCAAAGGTCGAGCAAGGTCAAGACTGGAAGAGTCATTTTACCAAAATCCATATCCAGAGTGTATATGCAGTTCAAGCACCAGAGTAAGAAAATAAAAGGGGTACCGCTTGTATGCTCACAGCCAGCAGGTCTCTCTTGTTCTGAGTCTTCTAAGTGTCTGAAATCATATATTTTCTGCCATCTTATTCGGTTACCGTTTCTCTGTTCCTAATTATTTGTTGGCCAATTTAGCTTAAAAAAGGTTTCTTTTTACATTAAACTAGTGATTAAGTCTCTTGGTACATATGCATTATGACTCTCTTCTCCATAGTTCGCCCACTTCCCAGTCCCTCTTCCACCAATTCTTTTTTCATTACTCATCTTTGTAAACGAATGATGGTATATTGGAATTAAGGAGTAAAACTGTTTTTAAGGTATTGTAAATTGCTTGTGGGGTACCTAAATCTTCAAAGTCACTTTTCTTTGTAGTTTTTATTTATTTATTTTTTGTTTATGAAGATGATTCATTAAAGGTATCAAGAAGATGCAAAAAGAGAGAGCGTTAGCCCCAATCTCTTCTTCCTAGTCTAATAAATTTTCATGCCATCGTATCCTTCTAATTTATGGCATGATCTTTCCCAACAACGAGAATGAACACACTATTATAACAACAATATATCTAGTGAAATCCCACAAGTGGGTCTGGGGAAGGTAAAATATACGCAGATCTTATCACTACCTCATAGAGATAGAGAGGTTATTTTTGGAAAACGTCATCTCAAAACTCAATTCAGTATGCTCATGCCATCATGTCCTCCTAGTTTATCACATATAATAACCCTTGTATTTGCCCAACCAAAGATTAGACAATTGCACGATCATATTGGAGAATGAGAACGAGCATTCTCTTTCAAAAGTATAAGTTCCGCAATGTGATTTCAATCTTTAGACTCTAAAGGGTACTAGTTTAGGGTTTATTTCTTCAGGTATGGACCGTTGAGCTGGGAACTTGGGAAGGACGCTAGCAATGCGCTTGGCTGTCTCAAGGTACTTTACATATTGGCAAATGAGGCCTTCTTTTGTAGCGCCTTCTCCATGGTTGTTCTCTTTAATGTCGGGGCAGCCTAGGTTCAACCCTTTCATTGGTGAGCCACAAAAATTGCAATTGTGATCTCTTCCTATTAGTGCCTCCTTGAAACCTTTTTTCTTGAAAGTCCAAGCACCAGTCTTCCAGTTGAAATGGTACACAGGAAGGAACCTTTGTCCATAAATGGCTATGAATTCTAATGCTGCTAGAATGAACTCAAATTCTTCCTTGGACATGTAGTAGGGGAAACTGACCCTTGTCCATCCTGGCTTCACTCCAGTATACCCCTGTTACAAAGAAAACTCGTGTCAAGACTATCGAATAGAAAATTTTAGTGAACTACATATGTGAAGACTTACCATCGCAATTGCATCTTTGAATGCAAGAGACTGAGGTTCATCAACCTTGAGCAAGCTATGCCCATAGGGTCCTGCACAAGCACACCCTCCTCTAGCCTGAATGCCAAATAGGTCATTAAGCAGCTTAGCGACAAAAGGACCATGAAGGGGCTTATCTTTCTTGTTCCCTGTCTCTCTCCATAAATAAAGCTCATTTTCTCCACCATTGCCGTCGCCTGACGAAGAATAAGTTGTAGTATAAATGAGAAAAGAAAGCACAGCTTGTCTCTTGGCTGTTACATTTCCCAAAATCCATATGTTAGGATTTGGGAGAAGCCTTTGTAGTGCAAGCTCAATGTAGGTGTGCTCCATTCTTTCAATTACTTTGTGACTTGTGAACTCTTTCACCCAAAATGCAAGAGCTGTTCTCACTTTCTGAATGATTGGTGGTGTTCCAGCATCCTCTCTTTCTTCAATGTTCTCCACATAGAGTGTGTCCTGATAATATTATGTAGCATGAATCTTTTAGCTTCAGAATTATCATGAGAGTCAAGCATCAAACAACAACATACCCAGTGGAATCCCAAAGTTGGGTCTGGGGAGGGTAGAATGTACGCAGACATTACCACTACCTCACAGAGGTAGAGAGGTCATTTCTTGGGAACCCTTGTCACAAAAACCCATAAGCAGAATAAACTAGATATGGAGAAAAAGGAAAGGAAAAGAAAGGGAACAAGAAGAGCGACTAATAAGGAAAGCATATGATAGTATGCAAATGCGATTAAATTAACATATAAAGACGGATAATGACAACACAAGATATAAGAACAATGTAAATACACTAAAAGTAAACAAATATAGGACTTACTAATGACAACATACAATGTAAATACATCACTACTCCTAACCTACTAATCGCAATGTTATATATTGACCTACCCCTACTAGCCTATTAGTCTTCTACTCTAATACGCAACCTCCACTCCTTTCTAGGTAAGGTCATGACCTCGTTAAGATGAAGTTTCACCGTATCTTGTTTGATCACCTCCCCCAATACTTCTTCGGTCTACTTCCGTGTAACTCCTAAATTCAACCTCTCGCACCTCCTAACAGGAGCATCAATACTCCTTCCTGCACATGTCCATGAGAGCCAAGCAATATTTATCTTTTCATGGGTCTATTGGAAACAACATCAAGGAAAGATAGAGACAATGTCAGCGTATATCCTACTCTAAAGTCAAGTCAAAAAGAATTATTTAAAGTACATGACTTTGCCTTTCTGGAATTCTTTGTTGACTGATTTTGATTTTAGTCTATTTATCAACTATCCCAAGTGTGTGTTATTTCTTTAGAAGGAAAATGACAAGAACCCCATGTCACTAATAAATGGCAGTCAAATACATGCAACAAATTCTATGGAAAAATTGACCAAAAGTCCTTATATAGTTCATAGGAAGTTTCATAATTGTGACACAAATACAGTTGAAAAGGACATTATTTTATAATACTTTTAAACCATTAAAACAACTTACCTTTTCATTAAAGGGGTTGACAAAATCAACCGTACCACCTCCACAAGTAGATGGAGGTGAAGTCTTCAATCTATAGAGTGCTTTGTTTATTACAAGAATTCCAGGTGTGCCTGGACCTCCAAGAAACTTATGAGGACTAATAAATACTGCATCATATCCATCTACTTCTCCTGATCTCATTTCTATTTTTGCATATGGAGCACTGAAACAAAAAAAAATAGTTATCTTTTCGTGACATGATATAACATGATATAAGTATTAAGTACTCTACTATCAGTATATAGAAGTTAAACTCTAACCTTGCTGCAAAGTCAAAGCAAGCAAAGGCTCCATTTTTGTGAAGTAGACGAGCAATGGCTCTTGTATCCGAGTAAGTCCCAGTTACATTACTACAAGCTGAGAAAGACCCCAACAATGGCCTATTCGTAGACTTGTAGTACTCGAGGTGAACCCTCAAGGCTTCCATGTCTACAAGCCCGTTTTCGTCCAATCCAATCTCCACAACCTCAGCTAAACTTTGTCTCCATGAAAGGATGTTTGAGTGATGTTCATAAGGTCCAACAAAGACAACCCATCTCTCCTTTGTTTCATTGCGAAAGCATTTTGTGAGCACTTTTTCTCTTAGGATAGAAGGGACAGAAATCCCCATGACTTCTTGAAGCCTTTTAATGGCAGCAGTAGAACCAGAACCACAAAATATAATAGCATCTTCTTCTCCTCCTCCTAAGCATTTCTTCACATAAGCAGCTGCTTCATGCACTATTTTTGTTGTTTGGTGTCCTACGTGACTATCATTAGTGTGACTATTACCTGTACAAAATAATAACAATCGTTATTATTACCAAACTATTAACCTGAACCCTCTGGTTAAAGATGGAGGTATGTACGTAGATTCTATTTCATCACAACCTTTAGTGATAACACAATTAAAGGTAAACATACCATAGAAAGGAAGAACATTCTTGATGATATAGTTTTCGATATAGTGAAGACCTCTCCCAGATGCAGTATGATCAGCATAAGTAAGCCTACGTTTCCCAAAAGGCGTCTCGAAATCGACATTTTCACCAATAATCTGAGAACGAAGCCATGAAAGTTTCTTTTCTGCAGATTCACTCTTAGAAATATTAGCCTTTTCTAGCATATGAAATGACTCAATTCTACTCCTCAAATCTTCATGTGAAGCAATTGAAGAAGTAGCACTAGAATTATTATTAGAACTAATATTACTTCCCACACTAGTGTATTTTTTTTCCTTATTATTGTGGTCTATTATTTGAGTTTCTCTCAACATTAGTTGCCCCAAATCCATGTTGCAAACAAACCAAAATTAAAGGAGAATTTTTTTTTTTCAGATTCTGACAATAGAAGAATGATGGGTCGTTAACAAGGCTTCAGAATGACCGTTCAAAAGGCCATAGGCTAAGGTTTTAGAGGTGGGATTTCTTATTAATATGGATAATAATTTAGTGTGTGTGTTTTAGATGATGGAAGGTGGAAGGTATTTATAGGAGAAATTGGTCAATTAAAATTAGAGGGATATTGATTAAGGAAATAAATTAGGGGATATGCATGTTATTTTAGTTATGTTCTCCAAAATATTTAAATCCTAATTATATATTTAGGGTGTGTGTGGTAGGAAGTTTCCTAGAAAATATTTTTTTTTTGAGAAATATATGATATTTGTTTTTATTTTCTAGTATTTGATAAGTAAATAAAATTTATTTTAAGAGTATTTACATATGAGCAAATTTCATAAATGACAAACACATAAAGTCTAGTTATACTCTATAGATATGCTTTGGGTAATTACATTTTGTAACTATAGTTACAACAGAGTTTGTATGACTTGTGCAACATTTATATAATTTGCTATATAATTCACAGTGTTTATATATTTTGCTCCATACCCAAAAATGTTCTAGAGTGTTTTTTTTTTTTTGAAAAGTTATATGAGATTTTTACTTATTTTATCGTATTTGATAAGTAAATAAAATTTATTTCAAGAGCATTTGTATATGAGCAAATTTTATAAATGACAAACTTATAAAGCATAATTATACTCTATAACTATAGTTTGGGTATTAGGGTAGAAGGTTAGCCGGCTTGTAGGGGTAGAACGATATCGAGCCTTGTGATATAGTAGGTTAGTAGAGGTAGCCTTGTCGTTATATACCATGTTGTTATTATCCATCATTTATTTTGTTACTTTTATTATTTTTATAAATTTTCATTTGCTATCCACTTTGTCGTTGCTTCATATCTAGTATTTTCTGTTGTTGGGGTCGATATTTTTGAGAGGAGGGCCTTTCGGAAACAACCTCTCTATCTGTATGAGGTAGTAGTAAGGTCTGCGTACGTTTTATCCTTCGGCAGACCCTACTTGTAGAATTTCACTGGGTATATTGTTATTGTAGTACTTGATAAGTAAGTAAAATTTATTTTAAGAGCATTTATATATGATCTAGTAAAACACTATGGGGTGGGATCGGATGAGGATGAGATGATGAATTCAGAGTGTTACTTATGCGCTATGAAATTTGTTTTTTTTCCCTTACGTACGTTCATTTTGACCAATTAAACATTAAAAAAAATGAGAAAAATATTTTCTTTGTATTGAACACTGCTTAAGTAAGAGTATTTTTTAAATTATTACAAAATATTTGACCATGAGCAACAAATTTAGATTCAAAATAATACGAAAAAATACGTCGTGATCATTTACAACTCCCAAAATGTTTTTCTTTAGCATTTTAATTTATTCTGTGGAAGATAAATACTATGTGACAAATTCCATTACAAGTAATTTAAAATATTATAAAATTATGTAAAAAAAATATTATTTCAATGAAAGTATTTCTATGGGATGAAGTAGTTGTTAAAATTTTTATTTTCCAATTTTCATTTTGGTCAAGTGGATGGCGCCTCAAATTTACCGCAACGCCTATAATGGAAGACAACAAAAGTGGGAAGCTATAATTCAAAAAATAATAATTAATAATTAAAAAAATAAAACAGTTAAAATCATGAAAGCAAAGAAATTAAAGAAGGTGGAGTCTACAAGAATAGAAGATATAATAATTCTTTTGTGTAATCATTTGTTATGGGGGAGATAAAATTTTTATAGTATAAACTTTTGACAGGTGAAAAGCAGATGAATTCTACTTTGTTCCTCTAAATTTGTATTAATTATTTAATATTTAAAATACATTGATATGTTTAATTTAAATTCGAGGAATACATTGCCTATTTTATTTCTTCAGATTTGCATTGATTATATGATATTTGAAGTACTTTGACTTGATTAATTTAAATTCCGGCAACACATTGTCTGCTCAAGGAGCAAGTACTCCTATCATATGTTTGTATTTTTATTTTTAGGGTTCGTTTCATGAGACTTATAAAAATAAAAGATGGTTTGAACTTTTGAAATGAGAAAATTATTGGAAAAAATTTAGTGCCTATATGATTTCATCCTATTAAAAGGATAAAAAGAAACATCTCAAACTCTTCATATTAATTAGAGTTTAATTAATTTTAATCTTATGAAATGTAAAGTGTCAAACATTGTCTATTAAGTTTTTACTTTCATTACTTACTAATTTAGAATTGTCACAAAAATGAGAAAGTAGGGTCTAACATGTTTGCTTAAAGTAATTGACTTGATTTCGATGGTTTTATGTGATTTCATTTAATATTTGTCCATCGTTTGCGTGACATGTATGTTTAAAAGTTGACCTTGGATCTTTATTGATAAAAAATGCAGTCATATTTACAAATTGTAACCTACTTTTGTATAGGGGCTGAGCTATGCATTGGTCAAGGGTTCATTTGAATCTTTTTCCGAAAAATTATATTATTATATTTGGTTAAAATTATCTTTTAGGTATATATAATACATATCGAACCTCTTTCGACTAATTTGTATGTCTACTTCTTTATTTGAACCTTCTTAAAAAATTTTTGACTCCACCACTGCCTTTATACATAATCTATACTCCCAATAGGCCAATATAGGCTAATTTTGTTAATGATCATTTGGTTAGTGGGATATAGATAACAATCTTCGAAGAATATGTAAGATTATTTTATTATATATTTAATTATTAGTATTAATTAGTTTCAAATTGTTTTATCTGATTTTTATCTTAAAATAATAAATTAGCTATTTTATATTAAAACATTAGATAACCACTCTTATAAAATGTTCATGAGACATTCTTGGCTACCCTAATTGTGTGGAACATCTCAGGTTTTAATGTAGCAGCCATATAATTTTATGGGGTGTGGTTGACCAATATATTTTTTTTCCTAATATAAAAGGTGAAATTATCAAATTATATAATATTTTTATCATATTTATTAATTTTTTATATAATTTGAAATAATTATATAAAATATCAAATCAAATATCTCTAGATATATGTATTTTTACTATCAGATACACTTTTAAATACAAATACATAGGGAGAGAGATGAGTGAGAAAGGAAGAGGGACGAGCAAAAGAGAGGAGATGTGAGGTGCATTCTACATACATGCGAATCATATGAGGTACATGTATCTAGAATATCAGATACATTCTGAAGTACAAGGTACATAGGAAGAGAGAAAAGTTAAAGAGGAAAGAGGCGAGCGATAAAGTCCATGCATCTCAGATATATGCAAATCTACTGGATATAATGTATGTGAAATAAATTATACTTAATTTTGACCTCATGTATCCGAAATACATGTATTTGGATGCGCCATATACATGTATTTGGGGACCAAAATCTAACACAAACAGTAATTTCCAGAACTCATAGAAAGACACGTAATTAGACCTTAAATTAGTGGTATTTGGGAAAGTTCTTCAATTTATGCATGATTAAAGGGTATTTTGATAAATTTATATATCTCCTTACATTTGTGCCCCCTACTATTAAAATTTGTGCATACCTTGTATA
>JAPFFP010000008.1:1092934-1111642 GCA_026153255.1 Solanum medicagineum | reverse complement strand
TCTGGGAAGCTGCTGGATTTTTCTTGCAGGTGCGGTTAGTTAATAAAATAGAGGAAACTCTGCCGAAATTCCGGCAGATTTCCAAGTCGGCTAAATTGGGAATGTCAAGTAGTATGTATCAGGGTGCCCCTATCGGGCACTGGTCACGACCCTAGGTTGGGCTGTGACACTTTCTCGATTGAGCTCATTTCATTGTCATGCGATCTTTCCTTGCAAGTTGATTAGCAATTATCTCTTGATATAAGTGATTTGTTCTTTTCTTTTTGCATTGTTTGGTCAGCAATTTAACGTGTTCAAAAATTGAAAATCAATAAAATGAACTGTGAATACATAAAATCGAATCGAACCGATTGCATCCCTAACACTTTGTTTGGATAGTTATGTATTATTTCATAACATATTATACTGTATTATATTATATTATGTTGTATTATATCGTATTGTACCGTACTGTACTATTTTAATGAATATAATATTTAAATAAACTGTATTGTTCTTCAACGCTACGTAATGTTACATATCAATATTTTGAATAATAAACCTACAAAATTATAAGGTATAAATGTAGAATTACAACGAAAGGATAGAGAAAATAATAAAATAAAATCATTAAATAAAAATTGATCATTACACATAAAATGAACCTTTTTGATAATTTAAATGACATGATACAGTAAAATTAAAGTAACAATCGATGAATAAAATACAATAATGGATAACAATCATCCAACAAGGTGCAATTATGGCAGATAATATTTTTTATTATAAATACCTCTATTAAATTGGGAAATGGGAGTGAAAGAGACTTACAATAATAAATAAATAATATATAAAATTATTAAACTTATTTTCTTCAATATAAAAGAACGATCTAGAAGCAAAATATGGTGGATACCTGTAACTTGAATCTAGAAAAAGACCGTTCATATATGTTATTTATTTGTGGTGAGTGAAATAGTCTGATAATAGCTTCATTAATATTTATTATTTTCTTGCAATTTTATAGATATATGGCTATTATATTGATGGTCAAAGAGGTAAATAAGTTTTAAAATAATTTAATTTTTCTATAATTGCTTAAAAATGATTCACGTCAAATCATAAAGAATTGAAGTCTTAAAAGATCCTACTATTATTAATTAAATGCAATTTATAAAGATAAAAAAGATTTGATATATTTAATGTAATTTAATTTGATATTTAAAAATTTTGAACTAACTCGAACTATGTACACCCTAATCTAACTTTAATAAATAGGCCTACCATTAAAAGATGTGGTGTAGCGGATGAAGTTGTTCTTTTTTAATTAGAGACGAAGAGTATTTTTTCCAAATAAATTTTACATTACATGAATTTAAAATAGTAACTCTAATATGAGCACCGAATACCAAATGAATAATTAAAAAAATAATTCAGTGGACCCAATCATTCAAAAAACTGCCAAACTAGTAAGTATTAAACACCTTTGCCTCTTTAATTCTAACTTTAGGCAGAGAATTGCAACCACAAAATCAAAAATGTTATTCTCAATAGGCCTCTATTAATTATCGTTAGGCCACTGGAGTTTATGACAGTGATTAACATATATCTATTAATTTTTTTTTCTTGGATCTAGAAACATAGGGCACACAGAGGAGAGCTAGAAGTTCGGATATGAGTTTGGTTGAATATAATAATTTTTTTAATCAATATATTTATATAAAGAATACATTAATTATGTATATTTATTTATCACGCTCTCGGAGAGTACTATTGGTGTGACTCGCAGGTAATTGTAAAAAAAAAGTGATTCCCTTTCTGTTCTAATTTTCTTGACCAAGTGTGGTATCTCCACAATCATATCTGCAGTTTTACGTAAAAGTATATGCACCAAGTACTCGAAAATCTGGTCCCCAAACGAATCACTTTGCTCGATCACTCATTTAATCAACATTGAAAGACTCAGTTCAAGTAAAACAAAAACATTCTAGTAGGCTAATCAATCAGTAACTCAATAAAATAATAGCTTAAAAATTGACAATCCAAATCAATTAAATATCAAGAGAGTAGTTTGAAAAGGAACAAGTCTAAGAAACAAGACATCAACTATAATCCATCATATCTATGAAACATCTATCTCTAAAGATCTAGATGGTGTCAATGACAATTTCATGGATACCTCAAAGAGGAAGAAAAAATACTGAAGAAACAATAATTAACATAAACATTGGGCCTCCAGAAGCAAGGAGGTCTCACCACTATCTCTGAGATAGAATAGATCATCAACGGAGCACTTGTTGAGGATTCCTAGCTAGTACCTTTATCTGTATCATAAAATGATGCAATGCCAAATGACATCAGTACATAAAATATACGGTATATAAAATAGCTGAAAAAGAAAGGACATAATCAAAGGTAATCAACTCAACTCAATAATTAACTCAACTCGACTTAGCAAAACATGCAAGTTTAAGAATAAAACCAAGCTTTGAGAATAGACTCAATTGTATACAACTCAACCAAATCAAATCATTCATTAAGTGAAAAGTTTTAATTTCTAACTGACAATCAACATTATATGAGCGAGTGACGATACGATGGCTGCACTGCCGTTGCCATGACCGTCTAATACCTTGGTAGGGTAAGAAATGATCACCGTCATTGAATCCAATCGTCAATTGCTCCTATCGAAAATGGGATTGACTATTGATTATGAAGTAACGATAGTTACATATATTCCTTTTCCATTCAAGAGTTTTTATGTGTTTCTACACCCTTCAAAAATGAACAAGCTCCTTTTCTTAGTGACACATACAAAACATAATATTTTTTATTTTATTTATAATATTCATATCGATTTTTGGCGTATATATTTTATTCATATATATACATATATAGAGAGAGAAAAAAAAGTTTATATTCAAATTCCTGCTTAACACGATTTTAAAGAAGAATCTGAAGCCAGTTGCTAGCGAAAGTAGCGTAATATATATGCATACACACATTCAAGTAGGATCATTGACCATATATAAGACTGAAACTTAAATTTGGTTTTGAGGAAGACTATGAAGCTTTATCTTTTTAAAATTGTAGCTTTCTCTTTGTTCAATGTACGTAGAGGGCGCTGGTATAACAATAATACTTTTATAACAAGAAAGTACTGGACAGAAAACGTAATAAAGATAGAACTTTTCTAATCACAGCGTAATGACTATTTTGATACATTTAACAGATTCATGCATTCACAAAAAAATTTTTTACCAATGGACAATTTCATGACGAAACAATAAAAAATTGTCATTGGTCCCATTAACTTAATAATGAATTAGCGATGAATTATTAAAATTTCATATCAGATACAAGCTATTTAGCGATAATTTAGTGATGATGTGTTTGCAGCTAATAGTTGATGTTTCTTTAAAGTGATTTTAGAATACTATAGAAGTTAAAGTTGTTTTTCTCTCATTTAATTTTCTTATATTCTATTAATACGATTAGTTATCATTAATTACCTTTATATATATGATGATGATTTAATTTAATAATGGGCCATTAGCTGACATAAATCTGAACCCACTTGCATGAAAGATTTTATATTTGACTTTGATTTGTCAATTCACATGGTGACAATCTTGCTTTCCAAGAATGGAATTACGTAACATGCACATGCATGATTCACTTTCACTATTATTCACAACTATTTCTTGAATAATGTGATAAAGTTGGATAACAAATTCAAAAATTCAATTTTTTTTAAAAACATTATAAATTAAATATCAAAATTGTACTCTTGCATGAAACCATGTACGTACTATTTTATATTATTGTCTTTTTTAAATCACATAAATAAGGACTGGGCAGTATGTTCTATAGCAAAAACATAGGTTTAAGTCATTACTATTGTATAATATATTCCTCTACAATCCTCCCCCCGTCCAACCGCAATTTAAAAAAGAGTTAGAAGAAATGATTCGAGCCTCTTATTTTAATTTTTTGAATCGAGAGATTCATGAATTAAAATCTACCCATGAGTCGTCGGCTCATTCTTCAACAGGCTCGCGGTCAGAGCCCCTGTGTTTCTGATTCTTTTCATGCTAGTTTTTGTTATATGTAAGTTTTACACTATATTCCTCCATTATTATTCTGATACATGTGGAAAGAAATGATTTTTTTTTTATAATCAGTTATAATTTGAATATATTATAAAAGAAAAGGTAATGATTCTGAAAATTTGATTTATGCGTTTCATTTTATGTGGCATTGTTTAACTTGGCACGATGTTAAATGACATAATAAAGAAAAGACTGTTAAAATTTGTGGCTAAAAATAATCCTTGAATATTTGTGTTGTTGTAAATTACTTTATTAAGGGTAAAAGGAAAATTTTAAGGTTAGATGTTTTTAATTAGGGAAATGCTACCCAAGTTATTAATTAGTTCATCCAACTATTGACAATCTTAAAAATACCCTCTAAACTAAAATATACCCCGATCTATCACAAGTGTTAAAGATACCCCTTCACTTGACAAAAATTTAGGGGTGCATTTCACTCTTGTTACAAGATGAGGGGTGTATTTAAGTTTAATTAATCAAGTAGAGGGGTGTTTTTAAGACTGCTAATAGTTCGGAGATGAAACTAATAACTTGCGTCAAGTTCAAGGGTATTTTTAATACGTTTCACTATTTATTATGGTAAGATAATATTATTTTTTGAGCGGACTAAAAAGAAAAAAGGCATATATACATAGTTAAAATAATACTTAAATGTTCCATAACATTGATTTTTTTTCCCTAAAATAACAAATGAAAATATTGAATGGAAATCAATAATCATAGACATCATGCTTAAAAAAATTTAAATCAGTATTGGGTCTAGCTCAATTCCAAATACTAAATTAAAATATAAGAATTTACCCGAGTTATATCAAAGAAACCATTCATCCATCAAATAAATTATATGAAACTCTTTCACACACTCATCATAATTCAATATTTAGCGCATGAACAATTTAATATGAGTTTCAACATTAACTAAGACATTTGAATTAAGCTAGATTCGATTCTAAATTCATGACTTAAAAATTAAATATATTCTTATTATATTAAAGAAATCATTCATCCCTTAAATAATCGACTTGAGACTCTTTCACATGAAAAGACATATGTACTTGGAAAGTGGGCTATGTGTTCATGAAGTATAGCTAAAGCCTAGTCTTAAAGAAACAAATATTCCAGACATGATTAATTGAAGGGGTCCATATAATGTTTCCCGTGAACTTATATTGGAAGGTAGGCAAATTCCAAAAAGGGCCTATTAATTGTTACTGTCCCTGCCAAACAGACCCTTACATACAACTAGGAGAAAAACTACAAAAACAACTTAAAAGTCCATGTTTTATATTGGTACCATAGTTAGATATTGACAAACAGATAGATCACAAAAATGACCAGAATCCAAATAGGATTGGAATTATTGAAAAATAGAACCAAGAGCTATCAAAAATAAATCGAATCGTAATAAAATGATAAAATACTTTTTTACTATTAATTAAAAATTTTAAATTCGCGATGTAAGAAATCACCTTTCGTTAAAAAGTATTTTACCTCTTAACGTAAAACTTTTTAGAGCAAATTTAAATTATATTAAATCATACTCCCTCTGTCCCCATATTAATTGAATTTGTGAGGTAATGCACACGTATTAAGAAAATCATTAAAAGACAAAATTTGCACCATATTTTTCACTATTCTCTTTTGTGAAATCATAAATATATAGTGTAATTTATCTCTTAGAAATATATAAAACTTTAATAAATAAAAGACAAATATGAAAAAAAATTTCATACATTCTTTTTGAACTTTGAACAATTCAAATTTTAAAAATTCAATTAATTGAGACGGGGAGAGTAATACAAATATTCAATGGAAGTCTAATGGGAAACCAAGAAAAAGTTGTGCTCAAAATGGGTCATAATAGCAATTATGCATAAATGGGGAATGAAAAAATATTCCAGTTCAAAACAGCTAATGAAATTCCAACTTTTCTTCATTTCTAGTTTTTCTTTTTTTAATTTCTCATATAATATTTAATATCAACAATGAAGTTCTGATTAATTTAAATTCACCCCGCATATATAGAGAACTCAATTAAGAGAAAACACAAATCTCTACCAAAATTTCTTTTCATGCTAATACCTTAGTTTTAAAACTTTTAGTTAAGGCGTGAAAGGATCGTATTTATTTCATCAGAATAAATATTTATTGTTTTTCATTTTTCTCCTTACACGTACACTTTATGAATAATCATATATCTTTCTTATTCTATTTTGGGATGTCCAATAAAAGTAGTAGTATATCTACCTCATAAAAGGTAGTAGGAATAAAGTTTGTGTACTCTCCGCTATCTTTTTTCTTTTTTATGACAAGGGGAACCCGCAGTCGCTATCTTTGGATGTTCCCACAGGGTAAAATCCCACTCCTATGCAATAGCTCGCAAACTACATAGGAGAGAAAACCCACACTATAGACAAGCTTAGTGCGACGAACTCGACCCAAAAGACAAATCCCTTTCTTTGTTGGCAAGGGATTTCAAACTCACTAGACTTATTAGATCATATTGTGTACTATTATTTTGGGAGATCAAATAATTAAAATAACTTCCGTATTCCCATTTAGAATTTTTCTAAAAAAATACTATAACTTAGTTCCCATAAAGTGTATTTCTAGTTTCCTATTCCCCCACTAAGAAATTCTTTCTTTGTATATAGAGAGAAAGTAACCCCCTTTACATATATACAACTATATTCTTCTTTTACTAGACCAAGAAATCTAACATCAAATTCCTTCTTCAAATCCAAAACAAGAAAAAACGAAATTGAAAAGCAAATCAATCTTTAATTACCAAAAATGTCATCTAATTTCCACTTCTTATTGATTCTTGTTTTCTTGATTTCACTTCAACCAACTATTTCCACATCATCAATTGATTTGATCCAAAAAACATGTAAGAACACAAAGTACTATGATCTTTGTGTATCCTCTCTCAAATCAGATTCCACAAGTCTCAAAGCAGACACAAAGGGCTTAGCAACAATTATGGTGAAAATTGGAATGGTCAATGCCACAGCCACAAACTCTTTTCTTTCATCACATGAATTAGTACTTAACAGTACTAATTACACAAATAATGATTTGGTATTAATGAAGAAACTCCTCAAGGATTGTGCTGATAAATATGCATTAGCAACTAATGCACTTCAAGATTCACTTCAAGATTTGAATAATGAAGTTTATGACTATGCTTACATGCATGTTATGGCTGCTGCTGATTATCCTAATGTTTGTCACAATTGGTTTAGGAGGAATCCAAGATTAAATTATCCACCTCAACTTGCTATTAGGGAAGAGGGATTTAAGCATATTTGTGATGTGGTTTTAGGTATTCTTGATGCTCTTGGTTGGTGAATTTGATTTTTATTCTACTCCACCTTTTATGAGTTCTAACTTGCGCGGACTCTTCACTTTCAATGCTGTACTCGTGTTGGATTTTTCAAAAATACACTATTTTTGGCGAATTTAACACGCATCCGCTAACACTTTTGAAGAGTCCGAGCAACATAGATGGGGTTTAATTTCTTGCTTTTCTATTTTTTTTCCATGAAATGTAAACTCTTTTTATTATAATGTGTTTTGGTTGGTATTGTCTATGTGTAGATTTAAAGAAATGAGGATTAATTTCACTGTTGCCCTTTGTTCACTTATATGATTCTTTAGATTAGGCCTTCTATATATTGCTCAGCAACAATGACGGAGCTAGGATCGTTAATAAGATGATTTAAAATATGAAGAAGTAGACATCCGAACTAGTCGAAGCTAGTTCAACATCTACAATATACATATAAATAATTATTTTAAATTTGTATAAATAATATAACTTTTTGTTGAATGAGGTTCAAATGAACTCGGAGTAGCTCCACCCCGCTCCAAATAAGCAGAGGAAGAATCTGACTAGAAAGTTGTTTTATTGGTTGATGTGACAATTTTTAGGTAATATGGCCAGTTTTTATTGTGTAAATTTTAAATCTATCAACGGATAATAAATCTTGATGGTAGAAGATTTTTTTTTATTTAAATTCAAAAAAAGGTTGTATAAATTAAATTTGAAACCATCATTTCAATTTTTATTCTTCCAATTTTAAGAAAGAAAAACTCTGAGAAATCTATCAATGAAAGGTGAACATGATAGGAGATAGGTAGTGTAAAAAAATTTAAAGATAATTATTTATTTTTTAAAAAAAAAATAATAATCAACATGACAAAATTCATTATTTTCTATAATAATTAAATTAAAATATATTGATAATATATTAAATTTATTACAATATAGATGTATATACATTATTATTTTCTGTAAAGGACAATCAATAGTCAATCATGATGATATAATTCCTTATTTTGAGAGTACTATATAATTTCTTTCTTTTACCAAATCGATTTGGCTATTAAGTTGGAAAAAGGAAAGAAAAGAAAGCAAAAAAGTGGGATTTTTCCTTTTTACCAAATTGATTTGATTATTAATTCTCGTTTTAATTTATGTGATAATTTTTTTTTATCCCTAAAAAAATGATGATGTTTTTTTTTTTTTTTTTGGTCTTTAATGACAAATAATTTCCATCCTCCCATCTAATGTACCTCTAGCTAATTCAACTATAGCTATTGCTTAGTCATTCTTTTTTCTATAGGAGGCTTTTATGGTTAAACGTTGAATTAGAGAGCAATTTGGATCTAGAAACTCACTTACGATTTATGTAACTCAACATATTGTTGAATATCATAATAATAATAATTGTGTAGTATAAAATTTGATTTTCAATAAAATAATTTCAAACAAATTTCATACAAATAATGAAATATATAATATGAAGTTAAGTAAATTTTGAAACAAAAAATCATCTAATGAAAAAGATGGAAAAGGAAGAACAGTCAAGTCCTCTAAATTCATAGAGTTTCCTTAAGGAAACTATTACCCTCTAATACCCAAGATTATGGAATATATGTTCTCAAGATAAAATGACTCATGACAAACAAATAGCGGTACCTCAAATTTGTTGTCCAGCGAACTGTTCAATAGCTTGTAGTCACACTTGAAGTTTTGAAAAATAGGAATTTTTTTTTTGTTTTTCACTAAAAAACTTTTTGTTAAAAAAAACAACTCCATCCAATATCTGAGAAATATTCAGAATTAATAGCCTATAGGGTAGCATAAAGATTCATGCATAGTAGGTGAAGGTTGCATAAAAATATGAAAGGTTGCATGGAAATGCGAAAGGTTACATTAATATGAGATGAGTATTGATGAATAAACTTCATTTATTCATGATTGCAATACTTTCACATTTTTAATAATAGTATCTTTATTCTATTTACCATTATCCACTCACACATTATATATTTGAATCTAACAATCCCCCACATGAATACAACACGAAAGATAGACATATACGAACTAGTGTGTGATTATAAACAAAGACTAGTTGCATCGAGATAAGTGGGTTTTTCTTTGAACTTTTCGTAGTGAATTTATATTGAATGCACTAGATAAATCGATAGATGTGACATCTTTAAACTGTCGAACATGAATGTACACCTAGACAATAAAAGTCATACAACTAGTCTTTTATCATCTATGGTTCTCACAATTTTGTTCGTTTCAGTCATGAATATTTCCTGGTTTCATGAGAGCTTAGAGAATCGACATTTTCTAACATTCTCCTTGAAGTGGCTTCCACTTCACTCCTAAGTAAATGGTTCTTACTTGTTTACTCTCATAGAGAAACTACTTGGCTATGCCTTTCCAAACTTAGAAACCATCAAAAAGCTTCAATGTCCACTTTAAGCTGGTTGGATTACTGAACATTGTCTTCACATGATAATAGGTTAGATTATTTGACAATAATGTTAGACCGTCAAATACAGCTTTGTTTGATCTTCTTGAACTTAGCTGTTGAGAGCTCTAGTCTGCTAGGTAGAGTCATCATCATGCTTGACTTGTTCTAGGCTTAAACCCATGATCTTAGATGACCTTTCAACTCCTTCTCTAGTTAGACCTTTTGTAAGTAGATCTAACAGAGAATTATCTTTTTATCTTACATAGTCAATTATGATAATTCCACTAGAGAGTAGTTTTCTAACGATATTATGTTTTCATCTTATATGACGAGATTAACCGTTATATATCATTCTCCTTGCTTTACCGATTGCATCCTAACTATCAGAATTTATGCATGCAGTGTCAAGGGTTTAGGCAAATGAGAAATATCTTCCCAGAAAATTTGGAGCTATTCAGCTTCATCATCATCTTTATATAAAGAGATAAATTCAAATTTCATAGTGGAGCAAGCAATACATGCTGTTTTGATGATTTTCAAGAGACTGCTCCACCACCAACAATAAATGCATATCCATTTACGGATTTTACTTTATCTAATCCCATGATCCAATTTGCATCATTATATCCTTTAATTACTGTCAGATATTTTTCATAATTTAAAGTATAATTTTGAGTATGTTTTAAGTACCCTAAAACTCCCTTCATAAACACATCACTTTAGGTGATAACATGCAAGAATTTACTAGGATTTAGAATAATTTCAAGAACCCAGTCATAGAAAATTCAAGAACTCAAGCTTGACCTCAATTCTACTATATGAAAAAGTAAGGGATGCGATTGAACTCAATCAAACGTTTAGGTTAGCTTACATACATGGGATAAAGATTTGATACTTAAAAGTTGAAGATTTGACTTGAATTTACCCCAGCCTTTTATTTTCTCCTCAACTCTTGTTCTTAAAGACTTATCACGTTAGTGATGGGTACGTTTTGGCACTGATATAAGGACAATTTCAACCTCAAAATGACGTGGGTTAAGTTGAAAAGAGGGGGAAAAAAGATCGGAATTCCCCTCCTTAAAACTAAAGAAGGGCCAAAACATATTTGGCCTTAGGTGGAACAATTCCATGATGCGGACTGGCTCCCCTATAGTTCAATTTTTTCCACAAAATTTTTAAGGTGATTTTTGACCCAAGATTGGCCAAGTCTGCGGAGGGGACTCTTCTAGTAAGAAACTTTGTGCACCAAAAGTAAATATACAGGTTTGCTACACGAACCTATGCTGGTCCACCACATGCAGTTTATTTTTTTCGTTTTATCTTATTTTGAGCTATTTTCAACTGGGATCATACATGGTATTACACTAACGATATTGTCTAACTCAATTATTTTCTATAATTATTATACTTTACAACCCACAATAAATTAGTTAATCAATACTATCTCGGGCTTTGAACTACCAAATCTTGATAAATATGCGGCATCTTCCCTTAAAAAAAAAAGGCTACATCTAATATACCTGATGGATAATTTGGAATGCCTGTCCCATATTTTTTTTTTATCAATTGTGAAACTCCTAAAACCAGAAGTAGAAGAATATAGACTTAAACTTCCAAAGTGAAGAACATATTTACTAAAGGAACCTCACAAGTCTACAATATAAATATTATATTACCTTATTATACATTCAAATGTATTTGCAATACTTGATCAATGATCAAACAAAGGGGGCTAATTCTTTGATTGCTAAGTGTAAATGTTTTGCTAACCACAAATATGAGACAATATTTCATACCTTTTTTTTGATGGAGAAGTGGCAAAAATCATCTAGAATCACTTTATAGATTACAATTCCCCCAAGAATTTGTATCAAAATATCTAATTATGTCTATGAAAAATTTCAATCGTATTTGATGCTACATAATTTAATATATTCTAAAAAAATCACAAATTATTCTTTCGAAGCTTATTTTCATTATAAATAATGTTTAATTGCAAGCGCAAAAAGATATTAGAGAAAATTAACTTCGTCTCATGCCTTCGTTTCAATCATTGGTGTTAAAATATGAATGAGTTTTTATTGTCAAATTAAATTGACCAATTATATATTCGACATATCTTTAATTTCTATAATAAAACTTAATTTGATAATATAAAAAGTAAAATAAGTGATATGGTAAAAGTTATTATACACAAAAAGTTTAAATAATTAATAATGTAAAATTAATTGCATTATTAGTATATAGTAGTTTTACATATACAAATCATTTTTTTTTTGATTTTTTCTCTTCTTTTAAGATTCAAATTAGTTGTGTTCATTGCGACCTGACATTTTACGGAATATGTTCATAATAAATTAAGATGATTATACAAACTTACAGGTGTTTTTAATAGTTTTAAAAAACTTGTAGGTATAAATCATATTTCTTTAAAAAATTAAATCTTTCTTTAAGAACTATGGTCAAACACATGGTAAACCTTGATTAAAAACTTTATCCAAAAATAACTTGCAAAAAATATTTGAAAATCTTTGCCTAAACTCTTAATTAACATAGTATAAATATAAATAGATGTATATATAGATATAGATAGATAGATTATGATGATATGAAAGTTTTTGACCAAATTAAAATTCATGACCATAAACTAGCTTATATAATACAAATATAAATAGATGTAGATATAGACAAACAAAAATGATAATATGAAGCCAAAAAAAGAAGGCTCCTGACTTGGGAAGCTAGGGTTCCATTTATCTTCTTCACAAGGTATGTTTATTTCCTCATATGCTATGAGTAGTCACCAAGATCAAGAGAATTCCCCTGATATTGTAACGAGTATGTTTTGAGTCTTTTCTTTTGATGTTTATATATTTCTTGATCCAGGTGTGACATTGTCTTTCGTGACTTCTTATTTGGCAGTCCAGGATCTATTTTTAAAAAGTCAATGGGGTAATTTTATTAATAAAAATCAATTACAATACTCATTTGGGCCTAGTGTCCAATTCTGAAGAACCAAAACGACAATAACAACGCACATTCCCAAAAAGAGATCCAGCCCCATAAAACCAAGTATATATTTATAGACACACTTTGCTAAAATGTAGGGTTTCTTATTTGTTTTCATTTCTAGAATTCTCCCTCTTCAGGTGCTGCCGCCTTGGGGTAACCCAACTTTTCATAAGCTGCTACTTTGGATCTCCATCGTTGTTCATCCTTTCCTTCTGCTCAAGCTTGCTCTTATCGAATCCTTCAAAAAGTAAGATTCATTGCTTTCTCATCTTTGCTTTTCTATCTTAGCTTCTTACACTTAGTTTTGTCAGTTGTGTGTGTAGGTATCACGGTGTTGGTGTCTCCATTTTTGATGCTAGATCTACTTGTTGGCATTTTTTTCTTCACTTGGTAAGAACATCTGATGCTTTTCTCCTTGTGCTTTGCTGCTTTTTCTAGTGTTCTGACTCTCCCTTTTAGATTAGATGGTGTCAACATGGAGTGCAAGGGAAGCTTCAGTCCACCACATCCAAATAAGTGGAGAACACAGCTTCCAGGTTTTCAGTTCCAAATTCACCCTTTTGCTTTGTTGGGTTCTTCTTTTTTAGCTGAATGTAAACAGGATAGATAGATTTTCATTTTTTTGTATTACTGCTGGCCTTTAGGGTTGTTCATGATTATGGTTAAAAAATCTAAATCGAACCGTAATTCGAACCAAGCCAATTTAAAAATTCGATATTTGATTTGGTTTGGTTAGGTTAGGTTTTTAACTTTTGAAAACCGATTCTATTTGGTTTGGTTTGGTTTTACTAAAAAAAATTGCAAAAATAACCAAACCGAATAGAATAATTACATATATATATTTTATTATAAGTTTTTTGTACCCCTTCCTCTCGGGTAGTTATTTGATAGTGTAACTTGAGTTTTTTTCCTATAAATATTTGACATTTGGTATATAATGACTTTAGTATTTTAAACCACTTTGTTCGTGTAATAATAACTCATGTACTATTGTTTAATTGAATCCACAATAGCTTTCTGTGGATTATTCATATACTAGGTGTTTGTATCTCTTGAGATGTGTATGCCCTTAATAAACTTATTACTTTCAAATTGAAAACTAACAAAAAAATAAACCAAACCGATCCAGACCTACAATAACAAAAGTGATGGTTATTTTTTTCATTTGGTTTGGTTTGGTTATGTTATAGAAATTTAAAAACCGACTAAATTAGTTTGGCTATGGTTCTAACTAATAACCAATCCAAACCAAACTATGAACACCCCTACTAGCTTTGTATATGTAGTTTGTATGGAAAAACTTAGCTATAGCCTCCCTACCCCTCTATCCCCTGCAAGGTGCTACTCTTCGGTAAGGACTTTGCAACTTATCACTTTTTATGATTTTCCTGAGTCCTTACCTAAGAATAGCACCTTGTAGGGGATAGAGGGGTAGGGAGGCTATAACTAAGTTTTCCATACAAATTATATTTAAAGAGCCAATAGAAATACAAAACAATGGAATGCTATCTAGCCTATATACATCCGACCAAAAAAGAAAGACCCAACAAATTAGAAGGGTGGAATTGGAAATGAAACCTGGAAGCAGTGTTCTTCACTTGTTTGGATGTGGTGGACTGAAGCTTCCCTTACCCTCCATGTCAACACCACCTAATCCAAAAAGGGGAGAGTCAGAACACCAGAAGAAGAAGCAAAGAATAAGAAGAAAAGCTCCAAATTTTCTTACCAAGTAAAGAAAAGAACCACCAAAAAGTACATCTAGCATAAAAAAGTGGAGACATCACCCAGAGGTACCTGAGAACATAACTTACAAAACAATATGTGAGAAGATAAAATAGTTAAGGTGAGAACGTAAAGAATCGTACTCTTTGATAGCTAAAATAAGAGCAGGCATGATCAGAAGGAAATGATGAACAAAGTTGGAGATCCAAAACAGCAGAGTATGAAGAGTTAGGTTACCCCAAGGCTGCATATGAAGAGAGAGAATCCATAAATGAAAAGACAGGCAAATATGGTACCCTACATTTTACTCGCAATTTGATTTTGGGTTGTGACAAGTTTGGAGAGAATATTGATACAACTGTTAAACTCTTCGATAAAGCTGCTGACAGTAATTTGAGGGTGGCAATAGGGGAGGGAAAAAGTGGAGGAGGAAAACGCCATAGGGCAGATGGGGTAGACTGAGTCAAATGTAACGAGAATTTTAGATCGGAGATGAAATTTTTGCCTGGAGAATTTTCCATTTTTAGTAGGGATGAATTAGGGAAAATGGAAGTTGAAGTTATGAATGTGGGCGCGCTATGGATTTGTTCACAAACTGGAATTGGTAAATATTGTTAAGCTTACATGAAAAATTGTCATGTTTATTGGTGGATTGCACGAAGGGAAGAACAGTTAGCGGTTGGTAGGATTGACTAGTCGGGTGCTTTTCTTCAACAAGACCAATCCTACCAACTGCTAACTTTTCTTCCCTTTCCAATTCCATTTTGTTTCCAAATCCATAGCGTTCCCATATTCATATCTTTAACTTCTATTTTTCCCAATTCATCCCTGCTAAAAATGAAAATGCCAGGAAAAAATTTTATCTTTGATCCAAAAATTTCATTACATTTGACTCATCCTATCCTATCTACCCCATGGATTTTTCCTCTTCCACGTTTTCCCTCCCTACCTCTATCCTCGAACTGTTGTCGATAACTTTATTGAAGAGTTCAACAATTGTGTCATTATATATGGTTCAAAATAATGAGAAATTATTTGTGTTGACTCTGCAATTAACTTTCAAAAGGATACATCCATTGAAATTATACAGGTCCAGCAATTCTTGCTTCATATGGCAAGTGAACAGGCAAATGTTCCATTGAGTCGAAGAACCCTAGAGGAAATATACGCTCTGACAGACACAAGATTTGTGGGATGTCTACCTCTAATCTATTCATTTCATCAACTCGTAGTGTAGTAGAAATAAGATCCTTAAAAAGTAAGCTTAATTTTGTAAGTGTTTGCCACATATTGTCAGGAAGTAGCTCACGAAAGATAATAGGCATTAGCTGTTGCATGAACATGTGACAATCATGACTTTTTATGCCATATAAATTTTTCGCATTAGTGTCTGGACATCGACCCTAATTTGAAGCATAGTCATCTGAAAACTTCAAACATTTTACCCAATTGAAAAAGATAGATCTTGCTTCCTTTTCAATCATTTATACTGCTTTGAGATATTTTTCACTAGCATCTTTTGCCAACTCAAGTCAGTTGCAGTAGCTAATCATATCTTAATGTGATTGTGGATCGTCTTTGATTTTCTTATCAATATTAAGAACTGTGTTGAATATATTATCAAAGACATTCTTTTTCAATATGCATAACGTCAAGATTATGTTGAATCATGTTAGAACTCCAATAAGGCAAATCCTATTGAGTGTTATAGATACGGTAATTTTGGACATATTTCTCCTAATTGCATGTTTGAAAAGTGTAAGATCCCTAATATTAGTGAGATGGTCTACAATCAGATTTATAGGTTGTTATACACTTTTGGTACCGAGTCAGATTATATTTCGGACTAATAAATATCTAGGTCCAAAACTTTCCCTCACAACTATAAATAAGACCTCATTTCATCTTCTTGCAGGGAAAAGTATTGTCTCAACATTGCTTACTGGTTCTTTCAATTTCATGTAAGTTTTTAATTAACCTGATCATTCTTACCTGATATTTACTTGGTCTTCATTACAGTGCATATGGATATTTTGTTTGATGATGATAATCAACTGATGGTGCTTGTTTGGCCTTTTTTTAAGTCTAGCTTGTTCATATTTAGTGACCTTGTTGTGATAAATTTTATATGTTGTATGTGATTGATTTATTTCTATTGTGATTCTTCATGCTTTTAAGGATGTCATTGCTTTTAATTTTTCTTTACGACTGGTGATGTTTTTGAGTGAAATGTTCTTCAGGCCAACAAGTACAAAGATATTCAAGCACACAATAAGTATAAAATGTGAACCTCTTCTGTTCATAAGAAGTCTTATGTTCTGAAACAAAAGCCATTGTCTTTTCCACCAAAAAAAGAGGAAAGAAAGATAAAATAACTCTATTCTTTATAGTATAAATATAAATAGATGTAGATTTAGACAAATAGGTATGATTATATGAAGAAAAAACAAAGAGGGTCCTCACTTGGGAAGTCAGGGTTCTGTTCTTCTTCTTCGCAAGGTACATGTTAAATTTTGCTCAATTTTTATATTTTTCTAAAAGTAGATGAATTTTTTGGCTCAATTGCCACTACTAAAAAATTGAAAGAAAATAAAGACAAAAGAAAAAGCTATGAAATGGGTGTGTTACTAGATCCAAAGAAATTGAGGCCAATGTTTATCGAATTGATAACATTCCAATAACATGGATCAAACCCTAGCCTTTAAACAATGATGGTCGTTGCTCTGATGGTATAAGTCACGGAAGGAAAAAAGGGACTAAGAGGAAACTTCATCTATGCCTACTCAATCCTTATTTGAAATAGCACGAACAACAGAGCAGAAGAAAAATATTTTACTCGATAGTCTGAAATGGTGCCCAAGCAAATCAATAGAGATGGCCGTAAGAGAAACAGACTCCTTACTTGAGCCAACCAAGTGATATCATGTCTCAGGCATGGTATCCTAACCAACCAAGGGTAATCATGTACCAGGCATGACACTTGCACCAAGTGAGGTAATCTTATACCAGGCATGGTACTCGAGCTAACCAACAATCACAAATGACATGCATAATCACAATCATAATGAAACAACCACACCTGAAGTCATAATTATATCAACCAGGTTCATTTTATAAGATTATCACCATGAAGATGTTCCATGTTCACCATAAAATTATGTAGATTGATGGGAGGAATCTTGCCTAGGACTTCGGGCATGAAGTAGGGATATCTAATCATGCGGTAATAAATGTTGGAACAAGAATGTGTTAGGTGGATTGGTATTAGTCTAGCACGGATAGTAATGGTCTAGTCTAAATTATTAGCCTTAGAACTTGGTGCTAGGACAATTGGTGTGACAAATTTGCAACTAGCTGGAATTGGTATCAAACTGGAATTGGAAAATGTTGATGAACTTACATGAAAAATTTGTCATGTTTACTAACGGATCACAGAAGGAAAGAAAAGTTAGCAATTGGTAGGATTGGTCTTGTCAAAGCAAAAACACTTGACTAGTCGAGGTAGCATTGACTAGTCAGGTGCTTTTGCTTCTGCAAGACCAATCCTACTAACCGCAAACTTTTCATTCCTTCTGTGATCCGTTGGTTAACATGACAAATTTTTCATGTAAGCTCATCAGTGTTTTCCAATTCCATTTTGTTACCAAATCCATAGCGCACCCACATTCATAACTTGAACTTTCATTTTCCCAATTCATCCCCGCTAAAAATGGAAAATTCCAGGAAAAACTTTCATCTCCAATCCAAAAATTTCATTACATTTGACTCAGCCTACCCCATCTACCCTATGGCTTTTTCCTCTTTCACTTTTTCCCTCCCTTACTGCCACCCTCGAACTACTGTCGGTAGCTTTATTGAAGAGTTCAACAATTGTGTCGATATTCTCTCTTTCAAACACCCTTATCCACCTACGAAGCTCATGTTCCATTCTAATCCTAGTACTACTCTCACCCAAGCACGCTTAACTTCAGAGTTCTTATTGTCACGACCCAAAATGGGGTCATGACTAAAAGGCTACTTATACCCAAACCTAAGAATAAAGTACACTAAAAAGAGATAACCCCAAATAGTCACCACATAAAACCATATCCCAAAAATTTATCACACCC
>JAPFFP010000008.1:1081437-1092834 GCA_026153255.1 Solanum medicagineum | reverse complement strand
CGGTCTGGGTATAAAATGTTGAGCTCATGTCTAATCGTGTACCCAAACCATGCTGCAATGCCTTCCAAAAGTGGGAGGTGAACACTGAACCTCGATCTAACAAAATAGAGGTATGCACCCCATGCAATCTAACAATCTTACGTATATAGATCCTAGCTGGAAGATGTTATGTACATAATTAGGAGATTTCTGAATACCCTAAAGAGTTTCCTCTTCCTATAAAAGATGTTTCCAAAAGAAGTATGTTTCCACTATGTTACCTTCTTTTGAAAGATGGGTATTGTTTCCAGGATGCTACCTACTCTATCCCATGAGTCACTAATTGTTAGGACCCTTGCAGGTAAGACTATGTTGTTTTGATGATGACAATCGGAACCAGGTTTAGCCAAACTGCACCAGGAGTCACAAAGTAGAATCTCAGTTGGAGAAGGATTGTCACTTAAGGAAACAAAATCAGAATCGGGAAAGGCAATAGCACTGGAATAAGGACTCCTACAAGGAAAAGAATCGTGTGCCCTACTTACAATAGGTATCTTACATGGAATGACTTTAGGGTTGACTATATAAACAATTTGTAACCCTAGAAGTCATAGCTTTTGCAATCTGAAAAGTGGGAGCATTCAAGCAAGAGCACGGGCATTGAAGGAGCGCACTCAAGCAAGATCTAGAGTTAGGTTTTCTTGATTGTCAAGTTATTTTGCAATCTTCTTAGAATCTTTGTTTAGGGACAAATATTGTAGGAAGTTGTTTTCTTTGAGTGAATTGTTGTTTGAGAGAGGGTTTAGCTCTCATTCATTGTGAGTTATGGAGAGTGAGTTGTAAGTTGACGTTGCTCGAGTTTGAAGTAATAAGAGTTGTTAAAATCCTGATAGTATGGGTAGTGGTTGTTTCTCCCTCGAGCAAGGAGTTTTTCCACTATAAGTTGATTATCTGCTTTACTAATTTATGTTTACTGTCTGGTACTGTTACTAAACTAGGTTCACTAGTTAAAACAGGGGTAGTCATCCTGTCACTAATGATGTTAGTAAGGTCTGGTGGGTGGTCCACGTAATTTCAAATTTGAAGAGTTTGTATCTAGTATGGTGCGCGAGTGGGAGTAAAGATAGGAGAATAGGATGGTGGTTAGAATGTGTGCGTGGCAAGAGTTGTACTTGGGTGTCTGGGAATTTATGGATCCAGTTATCGTTCGCAAAGAATCTATTAGGTCTTTCATATATGAGTTGTGATCTATTTTTGAAGCATTTATTTAGCCACGTGGTAAGAGTTTTACTTGGGGTCTGGAATCCCATACTAGGTCCCTAAGCTGGTTGTGTAGGACCAACAGGTATAGTAGGAACTGAGGTACCTGGAAGATCACATAGGTATCTTCAAGAAACGTATTAACGTGCCTCTAAGCCAAGCAAGTTTTTTTATTTAAAATTCCTTGTACTATTATCATTCTTGTTCTAGCATTAATAAAATAAAAATTCATATTAATTAACCAAACAAAAAATTCATTGTAGTCCCCTAAACAGAATTTGGACAGGATAAACGGTACATGGATAGGATAAACGCTACATATAGACCTTGTTCTTAACTCGTGAAAGTAAAAAGATTATTTTCAAAAGACTCTAGGCTTAAATAACGTGCATCAAATTACTTAAAAAAATATATAGAAGTAAATAGTACATAATAAATACTCTACCAACATAAACTATAATATATAAATAGCATTTGAAAAACAATAAATTCTATATCCAAAAACATGAATGCATTACCTTCAAATTGAGAAAAAAGAATTGCAATACCTTGTCTAATTTCTTTAGTTTATTCCAAAATTAGAACTTACTCATGTGCAGTAGGGTACTTGGTAGGACCAAGAAAAGCTTCTAAAATACAAAGAACTAGAATCAGCAGGTTGTTTAGTTGCCCACTTTATTTGTTTTTTATTTGGAAGATGGGGTGAAACGTTATAATTACTCCAATAAGAATGATTTTTAATGATGCCAGAAGGAATAAAAACTTTTTTTTTTTTGGTAAGAGCAGCCAAAGCTATCCTTGTCAATATAGCTAGGTTGACATGGATGGGATATATACATTTAAAAAAAAATTGAACCAAAAAAAAAAAAAGTTTCTTTTTCTCCTTCTCCAACTTCTTCCATTTCTTGTTCTTCGGCTCGTAAAACTAATTTCAATATTATTATAAAATCGTTATTGATATCATCATTTAATTTATAAGTTACTTATGTCAGATTTAATAATTTCATTATTTTACGTTAATTAATGTTTAGAAAAATATTATATTGAACTAGATACATTAAAAGTATTCATTATTGTCTCTTGTTTTATGTTATTAGTATAAAAGGTTAACGTATTGAATTAATTTCATGATCTTTTGAATCTTGTAAAGCTAATTTTAATTTTGTCCCAAGATTATTGTTAATATGATCGTTTGATTTATAAGTTGTGCAAATATTAGTAATGTGATTATTATATGTTAATTAATATTTAAAAAGATGTTATAATGAATTATGTACATTAAAAAGTATGTATTATTCTTTGTTGCTTTAGGTTGTTGATTATATAAAAAGTTCACATATTGAATCGGTTTCATGATCTTTGGAGTAATTTCAATGTTATTCCAAGGTTATCATTAATATAGTCGTTGAAGTAAGTTACGCAGAATTAGTAATATGACAACATATTGATTAGGTATTTAGAAAAATATTTATTATTATGTGCTGTTTTAGCTTTTATAAAAAAATTGAGACCTCTTAGATCTTGTTAAGCTAATTTTAATGTTGTCTCAAGAGTGTTATCAATATGATAAGCTATGTAATTATTTTATATAATTATACTTAAAAAAGCATTATATTGAATTAGGTATTTTAGAAAAATATTTTTGTATTACCTGATGGTTTATGCGATAAACAAAAGGCTAACCTATTGAATCAATTTTATGATTTATGAGTCTTGTAAAGCTAATTTCAATGTTCTTTCGAGGTTGACACTAATATGATCATTTGAGTTGTGAGTAAGTTATGCATAACTTAGTAGTTCTATTATTATACATTAGTTGGTAGTGTGATTATTATATGTAAGTTATGATCCTTCCTATCTTACATAAAATAATAATATATAGATTTGCTTTTAAAGAACTTATGCATATACTCCTTTTATCTCATTTTACATGATACTTTTTTTTTGTCCGTCCCAAATAAAATGTTACTTTATTTTAATTGGAAACAATTAACTTTTAAAATTTCTTTTTTAACGTTAAATGAAATGATTCTCACTCACACAAATATCTGAGAACGATGTTAGACCACAAGTTTTAAAAATCTTTCTTTTTTTCTTAAACATCGTGCCAAGTCAAAAGTTGTCACATAAAATAGAACGGGGAGTACTAATTATGGGAATTTATAAATTGCAACATGTATTAATTTATATACATAAATAACTTATCTCTTAACTAATTATTATACATGATATACTCATTCACGATTTAGTACATGCATTACTCACCTCCAAATAAAATATCAAATACTGCCTTATTTTTAAAATTATTATTTTACAAATAACTTTATTTATTATTTTTTTTTCTAATTTTAAAATATTTGACCAACTAAAATGTGCTTTGACATAAATATAGTAAATTATATTAGCATAATCTGTTCCAACGGTCCCAGATTCCTTAGGCCACATAAAAAAAACATTAACGTGCATCCTAGTACTTGTACGACGTGCACAATATTATGTACTTTCTCTTGAAAATTTTGCCTGGATTTACCAATTCTTGAATTTTGAGACCCCCACCTCACTCAAAGGGGCAAAATCAAATCTTTGCTTTACTTGGCTGTAGCTCACATATAAGCGTTACCTGTATTAGAAAGAAAAAAAAAGTGTAGTTTTGTTAATTCTACAAAACCCTACACCAGAAACCTCTTTTATCATTTCTTGGTTTTTCACTTTTATCTTGGTCGATAGATGCATCCTCTTGATTAATCAGGTACTTTTTGATATACCCTTTTTGTTTTCTTGAATTTTGATGATGGGAATTTCATTTGCCATTGGTTATGGTCTCTGAACTGTGTAGAAATGTGTGGCTTTTTTTTTTTTTTTGTGTGTGTGTGTGTGTGTGTGTGTTTGGTGTCATTTGGTTGTCAGGATTATCCAAGGATTGGGGAGTTTCTTTTTCCACATATATATCCTTTTGGTTTGAATTTCATGTTGCATTGTTTGTGGTCTCTGAATTCTGCAGAAATTAGTTGTGTGTGTGTGTTTGGCGCCATTTGGTTGCCAAGATTAGTAGTACAAGGATTGGGGAGCGTTGTTTTTTTTATATTTGTAGCATTTTGGGTCTTTGAATTTCGTTTTACATTGGCTATGGTCTCTGAAATGTGCAGAAATTTGTGGGTTGTGTGTGTGTGTGTGTGTGTTTGGTGGCATTTGGTTGTCAAGATTAGTCGAAGGATTGGGGAGGTTTTTTTCTATATATATGACATTTTGGTTGTTTGAATTTCATTTCTGCTTATAGGTTTTTGAGACGAGTTTCCCAGGAAACAACCAAGGTCTGCGTACATTCTACCCTCCCCAGACCCCACTTGTGGGATTCCACTGGGTATGTTGTTGTTTGAATTTCATGTTGTATGGGTATGGTTCTGAATTCTGCAGAAATTAGTTGTCAAGATTAGTCCAAGGATTGGGGAGCTTTGTTTTTTATATTTATAACCTTTTGGGTTTTTGAATTTCATTTTGCATTGGCTATGGTCTCTGCACTGTGCAGAAATTAGTTCTCTGTGTGTGTCTGTGTGTTTTTGCTTGCTGGCATTTGGTTGTCGAGATTAGGACAAGGATTGAGGAACTTTTATAGACTTCTTGGGTCTTTGAATTTTTGTGTTTTTTTTGTGTTGCGTTTGATTGGCGGGTCTTGCATTTTTATGGTTAGTTTCATCTAACATTTGTTATGACTTGCTAGGTGTATGCAAATACATGGTTTTTTCCTGTGTACTTGTGCTTTGTTTTCGAGATTGAATCTGTGGGTTTGTTTTTCAGTTTTGTTTTCGTGAACTAGAGGTTCTGTAGGTCTCTTTTTGGGTTGTATGGTAAGTCAGAGACAGCTAGAGTTGGTGGTAATTGAGTTTTGATTTTGAAGGCACCTATGTCTCAACGAGCCATTTGATATCCTAATGACCAATGAGGTGAATGATCTTTTGATGGAGGAAGTTCAAAAGAAATTGGCAAAGAGCATCTGCCAATTTGAATTTGTTATACTAGGCAGCACATATTAGTAACATGATTGCAGATGTCATACTTTGTGTCTTATATATTTGAGCTTGACTTGTCTTTTATTGAAAAAGAACAGTTTGTTCATTAGCAGCAATCAAGGAAGCAATCTATGTGACAACGGTGCTTGTATAATGTGTGTTTAGCATGTTGTTGGTTTAAACTTCTGAATGTCATGCTATCATTCAGTATTTAACTTGCTCCACTTTAGGCTAGAAGCAACTTCTAAGGTATCTTTTAATCATCTACCTTAATATTTTTAATTCTAAGCTTTCGACTTTCCGAGGTTGTTTGTTGCGTTTTATCTGGCTTTCTTGCATTTTTGAATCATGTTTGAGTCTATGAGTTAGAGACTACCTTGTGATGGAAGACAATAAAATAGATTATGGTATAATTGGATTAGGTTGGTCATCAACTTCGAAAGTAAATGACACCGAACTTGTCGTCCGCACATGTGAAAAGCTGGAATTTCCTTGTCATTTTTTTCTTGCCACCCTTTACCAATTTGCCTCGTTAGGGTCTTAGCATTTTTGTTATCCAAAGTCTGAACTTCAGGAGATTTTGATATATTTCCAATTTCTTTATATCGTTGCCACTCTGAATCTGCTCTAATCTTCTACTCTTCATTTTGGTTGCTCTTACAGGCTTTCTGCTTTTGTGCTTTACATGGCCTGACTCAGTAAATTTTTTGCCACTTCGGCTTCAGATAGTCTTTCCTATATTGTCTCTGTCGTTTGTGTGTACTGTGTGACTTATACATTGCTGATGTTATCAAGGTTCGAGTTCTACTCCACCTTAAAAATAGGATATTTAGTTCTGGGCTGTTTTGTTTGTCTTAGTTTTAATTAGCCATTTTAAGTGAGAATATCCAAGTCTGACATTTTTGATTATGCTTTAAAAGGTGCAATATTGTTATTGAAACTAGGACTCTTCTATTTTGTGGTTCAAGGGTATACCATGGAACTTTAGGCCTTCTCTCTCGTTTTAAATCAATATTTTTCTCTTTCCTTCAGATTTTCCTCTGATGAATAATCTCCCTTTTTTCCGCAAGCAACTTTTTCCATAATTAGCTGACTATCCTGCCTGAGAAAATTATTGCCATGAATGGAGATTCCTTCCCTGAGTTACTTCTTCCTTAAACGTTCAATTAGCAACGGATATCACAATCCACTGCCAATAGGTTGGAAGTGACCCTACAGCTTCTACTCTTCTGCAATACATCGACCTTCTCCTTGGCTCTTATTTTTTGGATTCTTTGTTTTACCTTTGTAAAGGTCCTCGCAACTGCATCTTGTATCAAGGAAGATGGAAACTTGTAAAGCCTATACGGAGGGGAACATATGCAGTTACCTGTTTAAGTTGTTACCATTTATTTGTGTGATCCTTGTGAAGCATGAACTATTGATTGATGCGGTAAACTAATATCAATGAACTAAGTGAATGTAACATTTTGTGATTCTGATGGATCCTGAATGGTCAGTGTATTCCAGACATACAGCTTATATAAATGAGCAAGCATGCAATAGGTTGCTGTAAATGCAATGTCAGCGGATCAGTCTACAGGATCTTATTCTTTTTGTACTTCAATTAATTATTTCTTTCCTTATTATACTGTCCTTATGGGTAATCAGTGCTGTACTTTCCATTGTATTTTCTTTCAGAATACATTATTTCCTGTGGGATCTTGCTGTCATTGTACCGTCCACTATAATCAGACTCATGAAGGTGTGGCACCAGCACTTCACGTGAAGGTATATGTGCTATCAGAATTGTATGATTGTAGTTACTTTTCCTTCTGGGATCTAGGAATCTGTTGCTTGTTCTACACTCAGTTACTTATTCCTCTGGGAATTTTGTTGCTTGTTATACACTCTGGTACTTATTCCTCTGATATCTTTTAGGAAAAAAGGGAAATAAAGTACAGATGTGAACACAATATCAAGGATATGGGAACAAATTAATACATGTCCACCTATATGTTCTATAGAGAATTTCAGATCCTCCTTCAAATAACTTACTCTTTTTTTACTTTGGATAAAGCTGAATAACTTACTCTTTATTAAAGGAAGGATAAAGCCCTCGTTCTTCCCTTCAGTCAAAGTCTGATCGAGAACCCAAATTTTTTGCCATTATTAGACCTCACTATTATCAAATAAAATATTGGCAATATTATAAATAACATGACTCAGAAAGTCTCCCCATGTTGGCTGCACTCAAGAGTTCAACAGATACCAGACTATATCTGGACAGCTTAACCTTGCATTTTCTGGATAATTTTTCCTATCAAAATCTGTTACGAACTTGTTTGGCTGCAAAGTTCCTTGTAGTTATAATGTTATATTTTTCAATAGCCTATAAGCACCCTGATTTGAGTGCTAAGGTATTTGTGCTTCTCCTGGCACATGTTGACGTTATTCTGCATTTCCTATATAGGATTAGTTTTGATGGTCTGCAACCTCTTCATCTACAACTTCAGTGACTCCAGAAATGAAGCCAAGAACCAATGCAGGGTCAAGGTCCCAGAAGTCCAGAGGTGTTCAGAGTGAGGGTCCTAACTGGGTCATAATTGCAGGTAGTGCGTTATTAAGTACATTATCTGTGCGCTTAGGCTACAAGCTGAAGCAGGTGCTTGATTCGAGACAACATAACAAGACTACCAGCAGTTTGAAAGGTCCTACATTGTTTAAAGCAATTTTGTTCTGTCTGGTGAAATTATTTTGCCCTCTTATGAGAAGTGTCTTAAATTGCAGGAAACGAAAAGTCTCCTGATGGAAGTAAGTTAGGGAATGGTCATTTGCAGTCAAGCACTTGCTATTTTGCCCAAGATGACGATGGCTGCTACAATTGCAATACAGGTATGCACATTGTTTCTATCCCTTTGTAGTTGTATCCTAGAGTTCAGATTTGTTCTTTGTCTAAAGAATGTGGCTAGTGACCTGATGTTAGCACCATCTTCTTCCTGTACTCTTGTCAGTTATCTAACTCCCAATGTTGCGAGAGAATGATTTGAACTAGTAAAGTTAATTATAGAGGCAGGCATCTGAACAATGTTTACATGTTAATGTTGATTATTTGGAACACGACACACATTCACAATTTAAACCTGTTTGCGGTTATCTTGTGTGTTTTAAGAAGTTTATGGTAATGTCAAGTGAAAAGATTGAAACTAAGCAAAGGAGAATCCATGTTATATGATCAATATGATGATTTTCTTGGTATGCACTATGCAATTCTTCTTCAAAAACAGAAGGTTATTAAATTTTTGAGAAGGTTATTAAATTACTAATGCAGTAAAGTCCAAAAGCTAACCTTAAGGAAATAAAGAGTCATGGGAAAAGTCGAGTTCCATTTATGTCTTAACCTTTTTGTTCCCATTTTGCACATGCTTATTATTGGATCTTATGGTTTGCTCACTGAAATGTATACTATAATATCTCATGTGTGGTCGTGTTCTCTTCCATATTATGGAGCATGATTTAGGGTATCTCTATTGGCGGCTCATGCAACTTATGTCTAGTCTAGTTTAAACAAAAGCCTGTAAAGGTAATGCCAAAGCCCTTGGAGGCATTTAGCTAGCTGCATGGTTAATTGGGTCCTTGTAGTAGCTTCTCTCATTTGATTTTATCAGGTGCAGCATTTTGACGATGATAAGATGTACAATTTGCTGTGAACTGCTATGTTTTCTTTTTTCTCACATTAGAATTCTTAAAGAGCCCTCAGGGTTTTAGTTTAATGGACGCAATGCAAGCTGTGTGAATAGGTCCTGTTATTTCTTACATTTGGTGTATTGGTATTATTAGGATTGCTATTTTTGACAATTCAATATATATTAAGAATTCCACATAGCTCCTCTATATTCTTCTCAATTTTGCATGTGAACTATGTGTTGCTTTAGCTGCCGGTCTTCTTTTATCTTGTTCAATCTGCAAAAGTTTGCAGCGTAGCCATTTGGAAGTATAGAGAACACGACAAAAAAGTTTGATGTGGTTTAATGTGCTTCTAGCTCTTGTACATCCTACGTTGTCTGTAATTAGTGTTGGCTATTTTATTGAACATTTGCTATTTTTATAAGACAGGAGCTGAAGGATTGGGAATTCCAAAGCAGCAGTATAATGGGTCTGATTCTGAAATGCTCTCGCTCGTGACAGTTCCTGCCATTGAATTCAATAAAGTGAATGGAGGGGCTTGGTCAACCTCTCCTGACTGTCTTGAACTGCCACAGAAACCATTTCATCTCTCTAACAGCTCTGAGTCGCCATGTGTCTCTGAATCCGGTTCCGACATATACAGCAAGCGAGAAGTGATACAGAAGTTGAGACTACAGTTAAAGAGAAGGGATGAGACGATATTAGAGATGCAAGAACAAATTGTAGAGTTGCAAGCTTCTCTCAATGCTCAGATATCGCATTCCACCCATCAGCAGTCATTGCTGGATGCTGCAAACAGGGATCTGTTTGATTCGGAGAGAGAGATACAGAGGCTGAGGAAGGCAATTGCAGATCATTGCGTTGGACAAGTGGGTTCTTGTGATAAGCCCCCAACAGTACCTGTATGGCCAGCTGAAGTCCGGAATGGTCATACTAACGGTCACCTGGATGTTGACAGAAATTCGGATACCTCAGAGAAGGGAAGAGGAGACGGAGAAAGGTTTGAAATGCTGAAGCGCGAAAAAGATGAGTTGAAAGAAGTGATCGAAGGAAAAGATTATCTGATAAGGAGCTACAAGGAACAAACTGCTGAGCTTTCAATCAAGGTCAAGGAACTGCAACAGAGACTGGATGCTCAGCTCCCAAATATTTTGTAGGCGCGCGTTAGAGTTGTGTATTCTTTGGTTTGCTTCCCATTCCCTTGATTGATTTTAAGCTTCATGATATGGGAATTTCTGCTTTTTGTTCATCATGTTGACGAACAGATTTCCGATATACCTGCGTAGTATCAGTAGATTGAGTTTTGAGGATTGCCTCCTGTGTTGCTGAACATGTAAAAATGGTTCATTATGCATCTCTCTATGCATTGAGTTTTTTCGTCTATATATTAAAAGACTTACTCAGCAGTTTGTTGACATTTGACTGTCACCTCTAAAACAAACGTAGAGTTACTGCTCTTGATTGTCCCATCACAGTTTGCGTGTACCTCAATTATTACTTCGACTAGGTTGTGATAAGGTATGTGTATATTTTACTCTCTCCAAATCCCACTTGTGGAATTTCACTGGCTAAGTTGTTGTATTCATTGTACATAAGGGGTTGATGAACATACGACTTATCTCATGATTTGAAGTTATGAGATGACATTGCATGTCGAATCTGTGTGATTTCATCTCATAATTTCAAACATGAGAAGGAACCTCAAATTCTCCCCAAAAAAACATGATTTGAGAATTTCATATCAAGATTTCACATTTTGGAAATACAAAATTGAAGCATAAGTTTATATTTTGTAAAAATAAAAAATACCATTTTATATCTACATAATTTTTTGCAAGACAGAGGGTTATGAGATAGTGGTAAGGTTTGCCTACACTTTCTCCTCCCTATACCCTATTTGTGGGATTTTCATCAGGTATGTTGTTGTATAATTTTCTACAAGAATACCAAAGGAGTGATTAAATCTTCATGGAATATGAACATGATGATATAATTACTAGTGATATTGATCATGTTCAATTTTATTAAATAATAGTACAATACGACTCATGTTCAATTTTATTTTTTAATTGAAAAAGTTCAATTAATAAGCATGTTTTTTTTAAGAATAACTTTGTAATAATACATTATATTTTTGTTATAAATTTTTGCTTATTCGTTAAGATAATACAAATAATTGAGATAATTTTGATAAGTTTAACAACTTATAAAATCTTTCTATTTATGAACAAAAATACAAATTGCTTGTGGAAATAAAACTTTAACAAATCGAAAAGGTGCGTTAAGAAAAAATAAATAAGGGACAATTTTCCCGCCAAATCCAAAAGTTTCCCAATTTTTTTCCCAAACAAAAATCACTCAACATTTCTGTAACCCTACTTTCTTCTTCTTCTTCTTCCAAAATCTTCAGATTCAATCATCACTAAGAAGAATGAAAGGTGGTACGGTTCAGATCAGTTGGCACGACATGAAGCCCGTTTTGTGC
>JAPFFP010000008.1:1063510-1075298 GCA_026153255.1 Solanum medicagineum | reverse complement strand
TCATGATTACTTTTATGATTATCGTTTTTAGGGTGGATCGAGAGAAGGGGTATTGGTGAAGTAAAGGTAGAAAACAACTAAAATCATAATTTAAAAATGCATTGTGGAACACTCGAAAGCTTCTTTTTTTTTTTATAGTCCAGCAAGGGCAAGGTGGTAAAAGGTTTGAGAATATAGACCTGTTTTGCTCTTACAGGTTCTTACAAGTTTACACCTGCTTCAGAACCAGTGAACACTGCTTATGTATTTTTCAGAAAAGATCTCACAAGGCAAGATCTTGTGTCTTTTTGGTACTTCTGTATTTTTATTAGAGCAAATCCATTATATAATTATATTCCCTCTAGCTCACAACAATCTGATGCTTTCACGTCAACTTTTGGATATTGACAGGCCAGCTTTAATGCTCCCAGGTGCCAGCAAACCCGTCATTGCTGTACGCTTCTGCCCCATGACATTTAGCTTGAGAGGACCAAGCAATTGTACGTTCTCCTGCTGGATTCCTTTTTGAGCTAATTGCACTATGTTATACCTGATACTCCCATCTTTTTTAATGACTGCAGCATCATTCTTCAAGCTTCCTTACCGCCTTATTTTTGCTGTGGCTACGTTGAATTCCTTGTACATTTATGACACAGAAAGTGTTCAACCAATAGCCATTGTAGCTGGTCTTCATTATGCTGCTGTGACAGACATAGCATGGTATTCCTGGCTTCCCTATTCTTTTTCAAATGCCGTCAGCACTTGCGTGCTCTTCCATGAAGCATTCTAGAAATTTATTTAATTCCTTTTCTTTTGGCATAAAATCAAAATGATGATGAAGGTCGGCTACTGGGAAATATCTGGCCTTATCCTCCCAAGATGGTTACTGCACTCTGCTAGAATTTGATAATGAGGAACTAGGATCCGCTTTCTGCAGGCCAGGTTTGATGTGTTCCTCCAACTAATTTTTATCATTTTGTCCATGTGTTGTCCCTCATAGCTGACTGAAAATATGTTCCTATTTGAAAATTGTTTGCAGGAAAAGAAATTGCTGGAGATGATAAAAATAATGTGCAGAAACAAGAGGAAACTGTTCCAGAAATTATTGCTAGTGACAAATGCATGGATATAGATAGTGAAAAAACGGAAATGAAACAAGAATCAACAATATCAACCCCTCAAATTGCTAAGGCTCCTAGAAAGAGGATTACACCAATGGCCATTGATTGATTTTGGTAGTTCTATGAAATTCTAGTGTGTTTTTTTCTTTTTTAGTTCTATTATATGATATGAGGCTCAGAAAGTGTTTGGGGGAAGTTGGACAATTTTTCATGTACATATGTATACCAGTAATATTGAAAGCCAAATCATTTTAATGATGTCTTCCTCTTATATATATAAAGTGACTTTGACCTAATATAAAGCTGAATCAGACAAACATTAGATAAGTGTGTCTGGTCAATTTAATTGATTTTGTGACCTGTCTTGTTTAGAGATCCTTATATTTATGTTGTTAAAGGTATGTTTGAACAATTTCTTCAAGATTATATAATTAGCGAGTAATATCATGCATGTTTACATTATTACTGATAAATATGTATTTAGAGAGGAGCTATGGTGGTCTCTCGGACCGCCTGGATCCCACGAGTATATCAAAAGTTGGATCTCACTTGAATCGTTCAGGAGTATGCCGTCGCCATGCCCATGCTAATATGCCTTAGATGATCCACATCTCGGGGTCAGGCGCTAATGAGTACGTTGAGCTATCCATATGGTTGAGAGCCTTCATAGCCCAAGCACAACAATGTAATTATCAGGGGCACACTCAGCTCTCCACCTTAACGATAGAAAATAGGATTTAGACTCATAGTGATCATTTATCAAAGAATAACTCTAGTTATCAAATGATTGAACAATCGAAAGCAATTTACTTATGATACTTAGTTGACATTCACAAAAAAGTGAAACAAGAATCACTTTTTGTATAGTTTGACCATGTCCTTCAGCTCCAAAGAAGAAAGTTTGGATTCAGATATAACGCTTCTCGTTAGTGTATAACTTTTTTCAAAACTACATTATGTATTAATTTCCAAATATTACACGAAACAAGACAAATGTTGCGTGGGAATGACATACATCTTTTCTCCTTCCCTCTTACAAAAGAAATTTACTGAACAAAAAGAAAAATGAAAAAAGAAGAAATCAATTTCCCGATACACACAACTTTCTCACTGTAACTATACATTTCTGTTCAAAATTGCTTTGCAAAATTGATAAACCTCCTGAGTTCCCTCTTATGATACATCATCAGTCCAAGTTATTGAATCTGCAACAAACAAATACCTTCCATAAGCTGTGTGGTTTTCGACTCCACCCCTTGAAACCTTACAAGGCAAAACAAAGATAAACAGAACATGTTTTTGCTACTACAATCGCTTACAACAGATTCAGCACGTAAAAAGAAACCTCAACACAAACTCTGGAGAAAGGTACTAGCTTTAATAGGCACAGGTTGACAAGTTGAACCAATGATGGGACCAAATACTCGCTTTCAATGGTTTCGTTAAGGAAACTAGTAGACCTCTGCTATGGTCTCATAATACACTATTTCTTGAATTTAGCTTTTAACAGAGAAGTTGCAAGTGTGGCTCTACTTTTTGGATCATGCAGTAAGGATATCAAATGTTTCGCATCATTAAGGTGCTACAACTAACAGGATAAGGACGCAAGTTCGACACATCAAGGAGACATCCTCCAACACATTCTCACACGTGTTATAAAGAAGCTGTTCGTCTCAACTTGTCACTCCTAATAGATCAAATTGCTAATCTCTCACCTTTTTTTGCCACATTACTTATATCTCAGAACTTAATCCTAAAGGCACAACAAAATACATATCCTAGAAGGAAAATATCAAAGAAAATCTACAATTCGACATACCAAAAATCCATAAAGTAACTGAGCCTCTGATTTATGCCTTGTAGATTCAGACAAAGACATAAGATAGAAAAGTAGTCTTATTAGACACCCTACTTGTTTAGCTTCGACGCCTTGATGTCTGAGTATATACTGGTTGTTTGAGTCCACTTAGAATTTGGATTAACAAGACATCACACAGTGAGGACAAAAAGAGAAACACTATTGAATTGACCAATTCTGTATGCAAGGGTCAAAACTTACTCTCTTTGTTGATACAATTGCATATGTCGATAGCTATCATCATGCAGGTACGAAAAGACCATTTCATTCCAAAGATCAGGAAGTCCAGGTAGACACCAGTGGCTGCAATCAGATAGAGATGGATTATCACTCCAAAGACCAACATGTGCATCTTTCCTGAATGCAGACATGGGAGTTATGTGTAGCACATTAACTGGAACTTTCATGCTGTGTGCCACCTCAAGTACAACATCGGAAAATGAGCTAATCTCCTGACCATTAGTCTCTGAAAGAGGTTGATTTGTCACATTGCACGTCCGCATAGTTAAATTGCTGATGCAAAACCAATATGTATTCGTTAGTTGCGATGATATAGTATGTTAAGTCTATCAGAAATAGCCTCTCTACTACAAAGGTAGGGGTAAGATCTACGTACATCCTACCCTCCCCAGACCTCATTGTGGCATTACACCAGGTATGTTGTTGTTGATACAACGTCTAACATACTATATCAACAAAATAACTGTTGTTGTTGATACAACGTCTAACATACTATTTCAACAAAATAACAACATACCCAGCGTAGTCCCACCAGCGTGGTCCAGAGATGGTAGAGTGTATACCTACCTTGTGGAGTCAAATTTAACACTGGAGAAGCTAAATGTGGTGTTCTATTGAATAGTTTCCATAAAATTGGAACTGGCAGAAATCAAAATTATGACCTTTCGAACATAAATAAAATTCACAAGATTCAATTTAAGACCTAAACATTGTTTGTTACTTTTGAGCAAAGTCTCAAAGCATGTTGATGTTTTTATGAGCTTTCCAAAGTTGTGCTAAGACATAAGTTACTTTGAGATGGTACTTTATTCTGGATGTGTTACTCTTGCAGCATTTTCTTTTTGCTGGAAACACTCAACAGAAGTTCCGTTACTTATTAAAAGAATTGCTTTGAATGTTGGAATTATCAAAAGAAATGTTCAAAAGGTCCATCCAATTATTACCAGCTCCAATTTGTAGAAACTTTCTACTGAGAGATCCAAAAGCAGTCATCTGTATAGAAGGCATAGCTATCAACAAGTACCTCCAATGAGAAGGTTCAAATGTTCTGAAAAAAACACGCGTCCTGTTAGGATTAATTTTGGTATCAATCCAGGATGACCAAGTCTCAAGGGCAGTTCTGAATGCCGTTGAAATTGACATTCCAAGCCTCAGTGTACTCTTTACTTGGAAATAACACCCCCTATTCAAAGAAAGATACAGAAGCATCATGAGAACAACTGAAATACAAAATACCAGCTTCTGCATGAAAATTAAGAAGGTAACACTAGTGCATTATCTAGGGCATAAATGTTTCCTTGATCTTGTTTACTAATTAGCAACTTAGAAGTTTTAAAACCTACTGACAGAAATGCTGCAATTCACACAAGATGTATCCAGGAGATTTCTACCTTAAGGTGATTGATGAGAGCTAGCTTTGTATTCAATATACAGCAGATGTACAAAAACGATACAAGATTCCTAGAAAGTTGTAAATGTTTGGACTTCAAACGTTATCCTCAGAAAGCATATAAATCACCCACATAAAGTTTTGACCTAAGGCCAGGGTGAGACACTGGAAAACAAGTCAAGAAATCTAGTGAGCACACTGAAGCCTATTTAGCACGTGAGTTTGGACAACATAAGCAAGAGGAAAAAGAATGATTTTTGCAATTCATTTACTGTCTGGAGAAAAGGAGAACAGAAAATAAGTATTTGGCAAACAACTTAAGATTGAGAGAGGGAGAGAGAGAGAGAGAGAGCAGACCTTCCTGATTTGTGCATATTCGTATAGTGAGTGGCCAATACCAACTTTCTTTGAAGACCTTAAACAAATGATTTGAGGTAACTAATGAAACTAAACAGAAGCAATGTGTTCATGCATGAGTGGCTCCTAAAATGAACCCTTTCACTATGGGAACAAAAACTACAATCAACTATCCTTCAATCCAAGCTAGTTGAGGTCAGCGTTATGAGTCCTCACTGTGGAATAAGCAATTTTTTTAAGTGACTTTAACACCTGTCCTATTGAGACTTCAACCAAATTCATGCGGAACACACAGGGATGCTTGCTAAAGAAGAGACATCACCGGACATACAAACAAAAGAGGATTTCTACCCTGTTAGGGTAAAAAGGCACATCTTTTACTAATATTCATGAATGTAGGAGTGATGAAGTCCAGAAAAGTGAAAAAGGAGTAAAGGAGAATGACGATTAAAATTGTCATGTTGTTTCAGTTGTTTAGTTCAATGACAATTTTGCAGTATATGAAGGTAGTTACGGTTTGCTATCATGTATGTATACTTGCAAAGTAATGTCACTTCTGTTAGTAAAAGAGCAAAGTGCACTTACACTCCAAAAAGCTTCCCAGGTACCCACCACTGTCCAGAATTGAATATGAGGACGTCTGCATTGATCCACTCATTGCTGATATCATCAAGCTTGTCCAACGTAAGGATTGATCGAACTCTCTTTATTCCATATTTGGAAGACCAAGTATGTTGGACAAGGAATACAGATCGATAAAATTCAACAGTGAAATTGAAGGAACTAAATCTCACTCCCAGAAAGCGAATTAATTTTGTGATCTTATTCCCATTTACTTCATATACACTTTCCTTATCTTGCACCCCAGTCATTAGCAGGCATATCAAAGACTCCCATTGAGTCCTACTCATTGAGTCTCCAACAAAAACGATCCTTTTATTTCGGAGAATTTCCAACATATTATGCACATTAAACCTAGGGAGCTCACAATTCCTTGGCTTCCACCTCCACTTAAGATAATCATCATCGGTTCTACCATTAGCCAAGCAGTTGAATCCTTTCTCCACAAAGGGGCATTCTGAGGCATTGTACAAGGGGTAGCTTTTATCAACAACCCATTTTCCGTCGTATATGTCACATACACTATCTGAACCATTAAAACTGACAAGATTCTCCTCATGTAATGTTTTTGTAATATTGGGTAGGACATACAAATACCCTCCTCCAATTGCCAAGAAAAAGGAAACAACAGATCCAATTGCAATAAGAACACGGAAAAGTCTTGAAACCTCCCTTTTCCTACTAAATCTAGGGCTGCTAACTGACTTATCAAACAATCTAGGGCTGCTAACTGACAATGCCCTCTTATGAGAGAGACTTCTACCGAAACTACTCATTTATCCTAGTTGTTGGTTCCACCACTTACAATAACCAATGCAATAACCTTCAAAACACATTCTAATCAGCACTATTGACCCTTCATACGCCAAGATAATCCATCAGAAAAATATCCAAGAAACAACTAGTCCAACTACCATTTTACCAGTAGAACCCCTTTAGAATCTTGATCAATAAAAACTCAAACTTTAACACAAAATATCCAAGAAATCACCAACCCAACTACCATTACCACATCCAGTAAAACCCCTTCTGAATCTTGATTCACTTCATCAATAAAAAATCAAACTTTAACACAATACATCCAAAAAACCACCAGCCCAACTACCATTACACCAAATCCAGTAGAACCCCTTCTGAATCTTGATTCACTTCATCAACAAAAACTCAAACTTTAACACAAAATATCCAAGAAACCACCAGCCCAACTACCATTATACCAAATCCAGTAGAACCCCTTTCAATAAAAACTCAAACTTTAAAACCAAATATATAAACCATGATATATACAACCATTGATTGTGTCCCAAACAACACAAAGAAAACACCCTTTTCAAAATCTTGAACAAATCTGATGACACACAAACATATACAAAAAAATACCCACAAAAATGCTGGCAAAATGAGGAGATTTGGAGAATGATTCAGACAACTTACAGTGGTTTAATGTAAATCTTGAAAATTGTTTATTAGATCGAAATTGCAGTTATTTTTGTGATTATGGAAAGAAACACCTGAAAAAAAAGAAGAGAGATTAGTTGCAAGATTGGTACGTGGGATGCAGACTATCCAACAGAACAGAATGGGGTGCCCTTTTTTTGCTTCATATTTTCCCCCCAAATGTTTAATTTTCTTTTTTTCTCATTGCTTCCCAATTTTTTTTTTTTTGGAAAAAAAAAATTCTAGATGGTCAAAGTCTTGTTTTTTTTGTCACCTGTTCAATTTGTTCTTATTCAAAATTGGGAATTTTTTTAGATTCTTTATTTGTCTCAAAAAGTTTTAGGAGGGGAAAAATGCACCATATATTCTAAACTTTGCTATCTATAGTTAAATGTAATATTTGTTAAAAAAAGGCTCATATTACTATTTGATACAAGTAGTAAGAATATATCAAGCAATGTGTAATGATTAATTTAAATTTATTATATTTAATTTTTATTATTTGTGTAATAATAAAGTTAGATATGATGGTCATTTTTTTTAATAAAATATATCAATTTTAAATTACAGCATTGAGGAGTATATCAAACTCTTAAAAAGAATATAAACTCATCTCATATCGTAAGATAAGATATGCTTAACAGAATCCCGACTATGTTAGCCCCTGTATCCTTTCCTCTTTTTTTTTCACTCGATGTCTTGATATTTATATTGAATCCTGACTATTTTAAATTCATATTATTTAAAACCATATTTGAGGGAACTGTTATATTTAGAGTTCAAATATAAAATATCTGTTTAAGAAAGAAACAATCTCATCCATCGGACCATATCCTTTAGTGGTTGTTAGTGCTTTGCTAATTATATAATTTTTCTGATTTATAATTATCAACAACCTATTCAGCGAACTATTTTTAAATATATAATTCTTGAAATATATAAATGATACTTGCTATGTAATTACTTACGTAACAAAGAAAAGAAAAAGAAAGAAACGCCTTATTATGAGTTGCTTTATTGAATTCTAATTCATTTTCTTCAACTTCTTATTATGAGTTGCTTTATTGAATTCCAATTCATTTTCTTCAACTTTATTTAGTATGAGGGTGTTTAACTGAGAACATGTTATCATGAAATAAATAATTCAAGGAATACATAATTCGTTCAACTAAATATAAAATAAAATAATTTTATATTTATTTTGAAATTATTATATCTCGCCAAACCTCATACAAGTTAATTAAAATTGACTTCGTGGGATGCTTAAAGGCCAAAATTTTGTCAAAATCAATCGTTTTATTATTTACTTAAAGAATTGCCAAAGTAGAAGAACTGTAAATATACTCTCATTGTCAATTTTTATTTGTTCAATATAAATTTAATATACCCTTAAAGAGTAATAACATAAAATAATAATTTATTATATCAATCTTTAATATAATAAATTCAATATTTTGAGAAACAACAAAAATAAAATAAAAATTATATAATGAGTTACTTTTAAAAATTTTAAATTAAATAACTAAACATGAACATCTATTTTTTTTACGATCAATACTGATAGTAATATATTATTAATCCAAAAAATTCAATTGTCTATATTTAGGGTAGCTATAACCTCAATATATAATAATTAAATGAAACCTTCCCAGGTATCTGTACTACTCTTCTTGTGGTCACATGTGTTATGTTCTTGGGACTTGGAGGAGTTCACTTAAATAATTACTATAAAATTGTCCTTCAATAATTATGGATAAGATTTAACAATTATATGTCTCAATGAAGAAAAATACAAAAAGGTCAACGCTGAATCGATACAATTCATCTAGGCATGTGGAGAGAAGAAGTGTTGATGCTCCTGTTAGGAGCTGCGAGAGGTTAGATTTAGGGGTTGCATAGAGGGGTAGAGGTAGACCGAAAAAGTATTGTGGTGGAGATGATTAGATAGGATATGACGCAACTTCATTTCACCGAAGACATGACCTTAGATAGAAAGGAGCAGAGGTCGCTTTTTAGTATAGAAAGCTAATATGCTAGTTGGGGTAGGATGATGTTTAGCCTTATGATATAGTAACTTAATAGGATTAATTGTGTATTTATATCTGGTATTGTTATTGTCCATCTTATATGTGTTACTTTTATTGCATTTATATATTATCTTTTGCTTTCCACTTTATATCTAGTATCTTCTGCTTTTGGGGCTTAATATTTTTGAGATGAAGATCTTCGAGAAATAGTCTCTCAATTTCTATGAGGTAGTGGTAAGGTATGCGTACATTTTATCCTCCTCAGATTCCACTTGTGAAATTATCAGCTACTAAACAAGGTAACTATCATTAGGAATTAAGTGTTAAATTAATGATAAGGGTAAATTATAAATTAAATGTTAAATTATCTCTTGATTTTATAAACTGCACAAGTATTGTTGAATACATCCTAAAATAGTATAGTCGACAAGTAAAGATAGATTGAGGGAATAATAATGGTAAACCTCGTTTGCATTCTTTGATTGATTCATGGAAAATATATAGTTTCTTATGAGAGGTTTAATTTATTCTAGATTGTCTCGTTTAATTCATTCCCTTATGAGAAGTCCAAAAAAATAAATGGACATGTGATAAATTGTTGCTCACAAATTCTTGATAGTGCACACATTTTAATGCTTTAAAAGGTGTTAAATCTAACGACGAAAAAAGAGCTCACTCTGATCCCAATATATTATTTAGACATTATGGAATGGGATGAATGCTGTCTTTGCCAACTTTTGACTTATAATTATACCTAGATTTTGAGCATGAAATTGTTGAATTAAGTATCGTGAATTAGTGTATATATAGTACCGATTGAACTAACTTCTTGTAACGATCCATCCGTTGGTGATATTATTTTTTTTGGATCTAGGTCCACACGACTTTAAAAATGCATACGTGTTTACTAATATACATAGGATCTCTCCTGTGTAATGTCGATGTGGACTTCTATCCAAAGATGAGTTGGTACATACACCCCCTCTATGGACTCAGTGTAGCACTGTTTCACCAGGATTTGCCTAAATTCAGTTGAACTCTGATCCACATCGATAAGGCTGACACATGAATAGCTCTAATCTTATTTGTAATGACCTAACCCGCTAGTGATATTGTCCGCTTTGGGTCTAGGGACGACTTTAAAATACGTCACTAGTAGATAAAACTTATTTACTTATATACCGAACATCTCCTCTATATTTTGCCGACTTGGAACTTCTTTCTAAAGATGGATTATTACACTTCTAAAGTAAATAAATAAAAATGCAGAGATAAATAAGATACAATTTTTTTAAAATGGAAACATCTTTATTCAAAATAGTAAAAATCATGATCCACCAGTACATTGCTCGAGGGAGTAAGAAGATGAAAAAATAATCATAAAAACTTAGAAAGGTAAGTGGTGGTAATCTATTTCATTAAAATATATATATATATATATATACATACGAGTGAAAGAACGATGAAATTTTAAAATGATAAAAATTTATTCATACTTCATGTTTACGTAAAGCTAATGAATGCATGTCATATAAGTATATATGCACATATTAGAATTATGCCTTATGATATTATAATTTATTTAGTTCATATCAAAATCGAAGTCAACATTTAAAATCATTGAATTCTGACTTGCCATCGATTCCATAACTCATTTTAGTTGTTGAGTTTAGTAAATATTTATACGTGTACATGTTTACTGCATCAAAAAGCAGATTAATTCCTCAAATTAACGAAACATACATTGTTTAGTGAGACATTACTTAGGATAAATTTAATAAATGAGAGTTACAACTGAATAAACCTTCTCAAGTTAAACATATTGGCTAGTGAGATTTAGCTAGAAGTTGATAATTAGGAACTAAAAAATAGTAAAAATATTAAATGCCTTCCTTTAGTTTGGAAATTAGGGTTTTAAGATTGATCTTTAATTCATAATACACACGGAGGGAGCAATATAGGTTGTGGTGAAATGATTCCAGATATCCCACCATTCTTTACTAAAGCTCTCAGGTTCAAACCTTAAGAATGAAGAAATTCTGTTGAGAGCGTCGCCTTTAGAAATAGACCATGCAATGTGTATGTAAATCTAGATTCAATCGGGCTCTAGTATAGATATCAAATGCATAAATTCAAATACAATCAAACTTAAATATAGATACCGAATACATGATAAGAAACCAGAAAGAGAGATAGAGAAAGATAAATTAGTGGAATTGCAAATATAGGGTTTTAAAGTGAAGCCATTGAAAAGTATTTGGAAAAAAGACTCAATTTTAAGGGAAAAGGAGAATACAACTCAATTAATTCACCAGCAAGATATGTAGTACTGATTTTTTTAATATATATATATATTTAAAATTTTCTAACATCTGATGATTGAGGCTGCATGTATTTTAAAAAAATCCGTATCCAAATAAATTTGACATATATCCCTTTCAATTTTCTTTTTTGCTAGACCCCTTTCACAATACTAAACTATATTTCATAGCTAAACAACAAAAATTTCATATTAATCCTATTTAAGTATGTACTATACAGAAATCTAATCACCTGAAAGCAATTTACCAACATGTTAACTACAAATCGTCAATAAATCTCATAATTAATTTCATATTTTCTAGTAGATATAACTTCAAATACTTTTAAAAAATCTTTGAGAAATCGACAAATGGGAGCAAAGAAGACCCCAATTTCAACCCCTTTAATTTCTTTGCACTATTGATGTATATATATCTAACATGATTGAACAAAAGCG
>JAPFFP010000008.1:1044164-1061137 GCA_026153255.1 Solanum medicagineum | reverse complement strand
CATCACTCATCATAAATAATATTCTCATAATAAAGTACTTAAAAGTACACGAAAATAAACTCATTTGTATAAAATATATTATTATAAAAGATTTAGAAAATAGAAGCAACTTACAAGAATAAAATTGCCGAAGCTCTACACAATAAAACACCTCCCTTCAGCTAACAAACTCTCAAAATATTATTTAAACTATTTTTTTCATGTTTTATTTTTTTCACTTGCTTTCTCTCCTCTATTTTTTGCCTTGTTGAGCAGAATGCTCTATGTTTTTCTGCTTCGTCGATGTGACAACTGAGCAGAATTCTCTGCTCTATATATAGATGATATATACGGATCTTCACATAGCCAAAGGATTATACAATAATAAATTAGAAGAGGACATTGCATTATTAATAAGAAGTGAAAACTAAAGTTGAGCGATATTAGAGGCAATTGCACGTCTCTGCTAAAAATAGGGCATTAAGAAATATTAAAATATGCACTAGCAATCTCCCACTACTCCAGAGTCGTTGTGGTCTCAGACTTGAACTAGGATTGCTTAAGGGAAATAAATATTACTGCTCACACATAATAATCAAGGTGTTGACATGAGCTTTACTAGCCAGCACATTACGGCCTTATACTATCGCGGTTTCATGAGTACCTTTGAGAATGAACCCAATTCTCATAGGAAACGGCCTACTTCCACACTCACATAGGCAAAACTTTCAGGACCGTAACAGAAAGCTTCGATTCTACAGAGTTTCAAGGCTTGTTTCGAGGTAGGTGATAGTTTATTTTTCCACTTGTATGATATATGCTTGTTAACTACTTTGTAGTACTTCTTGCATGTATGTGAATAGGGAATGATGATATGAACCTAACAAACAATTTCTCATTAAAAAATTGTATGCAATGAACCTATTGCTTAAGCTTGCCAAGTTGTAAATTAATCATTGTGGTTGTGATTGTGATTGTGTTTGTGGGTCGGGTGTCACATTCGACACATTTTTGGATCAGATGTCATGTTTTAATACATTATTGGAACGGGTGCTATGTTTCGATACATTATTGGATCGAGTATCACATTTCGACACACAATTTGTTTGAGTGTGGGTCCCATAAAAGGATGATTGTTCACTGTTATATTGAGGCTCATAATTGTGGAATTGGTATATTGAGTTTTGATTGAGAACTTGTTCCTCTTGTTGTATATGTATGATTTATTATGTTATAGTTGCTTGTTGTACATTTTACTTATTGGAATAGCCGCATGAACTTATCAGTACACTGTACGGTGCGATATATATGTACTTATACTGCACTTGCTCTCTTTTTGTTGATTATAAGGTATCTTCAGGTGGCTACTGAAAGACCTCAGTTATGGAACCAATGATCTATCGGATTCAAGGGTGAGCTGGCTTGTTCAAGCTATGATGGATTCGTCTTTACTTTTTAGTCCTTTGTTCGAACTCAGATATTTAGTTACTTATTTATGAGTTCCTGAAGTTGCACCCTGTTATTCTAGATTATTGGTAGATGTTCGGTACAATGACTTTCAAATTCTAGGAAGCATTTTGTTCACTTGTTTGATTTATTTCAGTTGAGTTTATGAAAACTTGCTTTTTTCTTATTGGAAACTATTTTCGTATCTTTAAATGCCTATTTTTTGTTAGATTGCATCAGTTGGATTGTAGTAATGACTCTCCCATCGAATGATTGGTGTGGTGCTATTTACGACCTGTGCGAAATCGTGACAGTCCGTGTGATATGCATATCAATTATATTTATAGTTATATGTGTGTGTACTGATAGAAAATTATAACTATACAAATGTACATATATGTTGCTAGTTAAATTTTTTTTAATTAAAATTATTTAAAAATTTTAAAAGACAAATAATATAAATAGAAGAAAATAATAATATATCATTGGCTCTACGCCCATATGCCTATGTAATAGAGAAGTAGATTCAGCAAAATGGCTGATAATGCAAGATCTTTTGTAATAAATGGCACAACACAAATAAATGCTTTGCACACGTTTATATATGAAGGTACAATGTCCTCACTCCTCACTTTACAATTTTACATCTTTTTTTTCGAAGTGATGTTACATAAATTGCAAATATTTATTCGTATCGAGTGTTTACATCATTAATTTAGTGGAGTGATTATATATATTAATCAACTATTGTTAAGTACTAATGTTATTGTATCAACACATGATAACGTATTTATTGATGGTGAATAAATTTTTATCTACATAAATGCTTATGAAATATGGAACAATGCACATTTTTGTTATATATACTAACTCAATTCTTACAAATTCAAACTTTAAATACTACTCCCACTGTTTCAAAGATGGTATCATAATTTTTTAAAATCGATTTGACTAATTTTAAGATGAGATAAGTGTCAAAAACATATCTAGACTTTCCTCTTTTATTGAGTGTCATACCTAAACTATCACTTATTAGTTTGAGAAACACATGTCTCTCTTTTATTCCACTCTCACCATGATATATGTACTACACTCTCTATTTTATTTAAAAAATATGTCATATCACACTCCACATGACCTCCTTGAAATCCAACTTAACTATTATTAAAGAAGACGCTGGAGACGGTTAAAATTGTGTCACTCTTAATTAAAATTTAAATTCAAGCCTTGAACTTGATATTTTAATGGGAAGAATTGAACACACTCTTAATGAATCTACTCAACGTAAATCCGAATTAATTGAGCCCAGTGAACTTGAATGGTTAAGAAAAAAAATTAGATACAATTTGCTTTTACCCATTCTTTCTCTTGGTAAAATTACTTGCAAACCATGTAATTTATTTGATCTTAATAGTCAAAGTGGTTTATATACTTTCTCATTATGATTTTTCTAAACCAATAACCATATTGTGAAGAATAAATAACGTTATATATTTTTCTATAGAAATAAGATTGATATGATTTATATGGATGATGAATTTAGATTTTCTTTTAGTTTGGTCACTAGGTAGGAGGATATTTCTAAAGTTTTTTTTATGTATAAATAATATATGATTGAACAAATTTGAAAAAGTAAAAGTATGCTTCTTAAAATTTGAGACGGCAAAAATTATGCAACTATATATGAAATTTAATGACTTATGTCATTCACATTTAAATGTGTGATCTTGTGTAAGTCAAATATGAAACGTTTTGTCAAAAAATAATACTAATTTTATTTTTCAAATTTAAGCACTTAAATTTACTCCAAATAAGTTCTAATTTGAAAATAAATTTCATGTTTCCTGAAGAAAAAACCTTAGTTATTAATTTGTCGATATAGTTACAAATTTAACACACACATTTAATACTTTTTCAATTTTTTCATATATGTTTGTGTTATCACACATGATTGAAACACATTAAAATTGACTAAAATTTCAATCATATGTATCTAAATACAAAAACTAAAGAAGCAAAAAAAAAAGTATATTCTTTCGCATAAAATTACTAAATATTAGATATTCACGAAAAAAATAATCTAAGACCAAAATAGAATATCTCATGAAATTTTGACAAATTTATCATAAATAAAAATGGGCCGAGTAACAGAACAAAGTGGGTTGGGCCATTTTCGAATCTATGCTTGAAAATGGACGTCTCATAATATTTGTTCAGTTTGATTCATTTTTATAAAATTATTCAAAATGACCTAATTCAAATAAAAAGGTCATATTTAATATAGCAGTCATCGTCATTCACTTTATAGCCACGGTTAATATTAAAGAAAAAATTTTATTGTTTATATTTTCTTTTGTTGCTCTTTTTCTTTTAAATAAATATTCTTTTCTAATTATTTCATTTTTTGTGAAAATTAAATATTTAGGCCTTTTTATTATATTTCATTTATTCTTTTACTTATTAGGTGAGAATGTGTGACAGTCAAATAAATATTGATGCATTACATAATTATTTGTATATTTTTGATACACAATTATACACATTTATACAATATAGATATATTTTTGATACAAATATCGATACGTTACATAATTATTTATATATCATATATACATATTTATACACCATTTATACAATACTCATACAGATGTATATATTATCTATACAACAATTATACATTATAGAGTAGGTTGGTAGCTAAGAGTATCTGAAGGATAATTATTTGTAAGCTTCAATTTTTAAATATACTTAAACAATTAAAAGATAAAAAATTTGATTTCTTCCATCAATAATTAAATATAAAACGCTTAATAGGTAACTTTATTTGATACTACTATATTATTATAGTTAGAAATTGAATTGCATTGTTCTCAAATTGGTAGTTAAAGAATTTTGAAAGTCAAGTACTAATATCCTCTCTATTAGTAGCTAAGAATTTTCTTCTTAACGAGAATTTTTCAGAAACAACGTCTCTATATTAGTTGAATACTAATATATCGATATTATATAAATAATTATATAATGTATATTATATAAGTCATGTATAAACATTAATCAATATCTTATAAATAATATATATATAATGTAGAAAATGAATTATCGTCAATAATTACTTAAACAAAATAAGTCAACTACTTTCTTGCTACCTTACTCTATCTTCACCTTCTACGAATCTAACATGCATTGTTCAAGATCTACAAGTCAAATTAATTCATCTTCTCTCATGAATTATGTACAATATGATTTTATTTTTTTTAAAAAAAAGTTATTTCCATTTACCATTAAAATTATAAAAACATCAATGACTATAAGTTTGTAAGTAACACGAGTGTTTAGTCACAATCAATATATTTTAGTTCATGTTTGAATTGACTTATTTTAGGTGTTGTTAAAATAATTTTTAAGTGATTTTATGATGTTTGAACAAAATGAAAAAATGCTTATAAATAATTATTTTTAATTTATAACTTTCAGTTTACAAGTGAAAAGTCTAAGTCTTTGTCGATTGTTAAGAAATCAGCGAATCAGGTCGTTCATTATCTTACTAGAGCATCTGTTTCTGTGTATGATTTAATAAAGTGGGATACTAATTCTTCATCTCTGATTATCGATATACTTATTTTTTATTTGAATAATACACAATAAAAAGAACACGTACAAGTTACTTCTAATGGGTGTTTGACACTTTGGAAACGTGAGTTTAGCATATATAATAAGTTTGGATATTTTCAAAACCATAAGACACTTCATTGACAAGTTTTATCTCATAAATTCATTTGACCAAGGGTAATTATTATAGGAATTCACCTCTTTAAAAAAAAAAAAATTAAACCCAAGAGTAAGCTTGTGTAATAAGTGATATATGCCTCATTTAATCATTTCTAAACACAATCTATCGTAACTTTTAAAAAGTTATTTTTCTTTTTTAACAAATTTCAACTTTAAAATTTACGATCAAATAAAAACTAATGGTAGATTGAGATAAAATGAAAAAACTCACTTCAAATAGTACAAAAGTAATCACGTGAACGGTAAGACAATTGCAAAGTGAATTATATGCATGATTATGTATTCTTGTCCTCCCACGAATTTGAGTTTTGTAGCGTGTTTGTTTGCTTGCTTAAGAAAATATTTTTTAGAAAAATAAACGATTTTATTTATTTTATTGCAACGCAGGGGGCGTGGAATGATGAAGATGAAATTCATGAGTTGTGTGGATAAAGTTAAGATATGTTAAGAGATAAAAAAGAACATTTCATAAATAGCAAATACATAAAGTCTAATTATGTTTCATAACTATAATTTGGATAATTACATTTCGTAATTATAGTTATACCAGCGCTTGTATAATTCAAAGGAATATTTGTGTAAATTCTCTATACAATTCATAACTTTTGTATAGCGTTTGTGTATTTTGCTATATAATGCATACACAATATTTGTATAATTAACTACATAATTCACATTGTCAATATATTTTACTATACAATTTGATTTGCACATAGTTTTATATAATCGCATACAACGTTTGTATAAATCGTATGAGTTATACAAAATTCAAACTATAATTATTGCTAATATTTGTCGTGAATTCAAATTATAACTATATTAGCTAATTAATTCATTTTTTTCCTTAATAATTTAATAAAGAAACACATTTTGGTAGATCCCTAATTTGAATTAACTGACACTAGCACTATTCAAATCAAAGTGCTTTTCCGAATTTCCACACTGCTCTTTTTCTTCTTCGTTCCACCATTGCTGTCACTTCCCACTATTCACTCCCGTGAAGCACTTCTTTTTGTCATTACTCACCAAACCCCATTCTTTTTCACACTGTACAGTGAATTATCTTGTTGAAATTATACAGTTATTTTACAGCCCCAATTTTGTATAAAAGGGTAACCACCATGCACATCAGAAAGCCTCCAAAACCCACTCTATTCAGAAAATTCAAGCTTCTTTTCATATCAATGGCTTCTTTTTTCCTACTTACACTTTTCTCCCTAATTCTTTTCTTCTCAATTTCCACCGCCGCTCGCCATCATTCGCCGGTTTCATCCTCTGCCCCGGCGATTGCAGTTCAGATCCAAGGGGCTTGCAAGGCATCCAGAGACCCACCAACGTGTGAGTCTGCATTGAAGGATTCCGGCAACTTACCGGCTGACCCGACGACGCCGTTAATCATCCAATCCGCCGTTAAAGTTTCTGCGCAGAACAACGATAAGGCGAAAGAGATGGTGCAGGCAATCATAGATGCGTCGAAAGGGAATCTGAACCGTACGGACGCGGGGAAGGTGTGTATGGAGGTGCTCGGGTACGCGGATTATCGGGTCGGGTTAACGGGTCAGGCGCTGACACGTGGTGAGATCAAGGACGCTCGTGCATGGATGAGCTCCGTGGTGGTGTACCAGTACGACTGCTGGTCCGCTTTGAAGTACGTTAATGGCACCTCACAGGTATCCGAAACGATGTCGTTTTTAAACTCCTTGATTGGTTACAGCAGCAACGCATTGGGGATGCTGGTGAACTACGATGTTCACGGGGAGAATACCGGGTCATGGACCGTACCCAAGACAGAACGAGACGGGTTCTGGGAAGGTTCAGGTTCGAGTTCGGGTTCGGGTCAGGTAAAAGGTGGAGTGCCTTCCGGGTTGAAACCGGATGTAACGGTGTGTAAGGAAGGAGGATGTGACTATAAGACGGTGCAGGAGGCGGTGAATGCTGCACCAGAGAACCAGCAAACCCGGAAGTTTGTGATATGGATCAAATCCGGGTTGTATGAGGAGAAAGTTCGGGTGCCGTTGGAGAAGAAGAATGTAGTATTTTTGGGTGATGGAATGGGCAAAACTGTCATTACGGGTTCGTTGAATGTCGGTCTTGTGGGCGTCACTACTTATGAGACTGCAACTGTTGGTAAGTGATTTGTTGAATCATAATGCAATGCTGAAGTTAATTTAATTGAATTTGATGTTTAATACGTATGTTATTTGATTAAAACATGCCCTGATATGCTTTGTTTGAGTCGATGACCTTTTTGGAACGGTAAGGTCTGCGTATACATCTAACACTACCCTCTCAGAGTCAACTTGTGGAATTACGTTAGGTTTGTTGTTGTTTTAAGGATGATCTGTTTTGTTCATTTGTGTCATTTTGTTGTAACTAGTAAAGTTGTTGTCATCTAATCAAAAGGTTACGGCTTCAAGCCTTAGAAATAGCTTCCGATAGAAATGCAAGGGAAGACTGCGTATAGCCCTTGTGGTCGGGCCCTTCTCCGGACCCTGTGATCAGGCCCTTCTCCGGACCCTACGCATAGCAGAGCTTTATTGCACCGGATTGTCCTTGTGCTGTTTTGGAGTAACTTTCTCTTGGATGATAATTGTATTAAAGTTGCCAATTCTAAGAACCTAATTTGTCTGCCCCCTGTTGTTGTTTTGTTGTGTCTGCATTTAAAGCTCACATGTTTTGAAATGGACTTGTGAAATACCCGTCAAAATTCGGCATGATTTTTTGATTAGCATTTACTTTTATGTGGTTAGTATGAAAAGGGCCCTTGCTCCATAGCAAATGCAAAGTTAGAATTTGTAGTCAGCGGGTTTGGTACTAGTCTTTTGAGACGAGGGTTTTCTTGAAACAATCTCTCTACTTCTATGGTAAGGTCTGCGTACATTTAACTTTCCCAGACCTCACTTATGGGATTCCACTGGGAATGTTATTGTTGTTGTTGGGTCTGGTACGAGTCTAATCAATACATGTATTCAGACAAGCATAAACATTGTAGCATGTGTATTTATGGATGGAGTCGAAAGCTATGGTTCCAAATGAGCCTATTGAACCCGCTCTGATGAGGGGTCTGGCTGAAATGCAAAATCTTTGCGTTTGGTGTGACCCTTTGGCTAATTAGGACTCGTGTTGTTGTTCAAGCTGCTTGATGTGGAGATGAAAAGTGAAGTGATGAACTTATTTTGAGTTATTCTGATGTTTTAGTATTTCTAGAACAGGAGTTGTTGGTGATGGATTTATGGCCAGTGGAATCACCTTCCAAAACACAGCAGGTCCGGATGCTCACCAAGCCGTAGCATTCCGATCCGACAGTGATCTCTCCGTTGTTGAGAATTGTGAATTCATTGGCAATCAAGACACCCTGTACGCCCATGCTCTGCGCCAATACTACAAGTCCTGCCGTATCCAAGGCAACGTAGACTTCATTTTCGGGAACTCAGCTTCTTTCTTCCAAGACTGTAACATCCTAGTTGCACCTCGACAACTCCGTCCTGAAAAGGGAGAGACAAATGCTGTGACTGCCCATGGCAGGATAGACTCTGCACAATCAACTGGTTTCGTCTTCCAAAATTGTTTGATCAACGGAACTGAAGAATACATGGCCTTGTACTACAATAAGCCCAAGGTGCACAAAAATTTCCTGGGAAGACCATGGAAGGAGTATTCTCGGACCGTCTTTCTAGATTGTACTTTGGAGGCTCTTATTTCACCTGGCGGATGGTTGCCTTGGAGCGGTGATTTCGCGTTGAAGACTCTTTACTACGGAGAATATAGAAATACTGGTACCGGAGCTGATACAGCCGGACGAGTGTCATGGAGCAGCCAAATCCCTGCTGAACATGTTAACTCATACTCTATACAAAATTTCATTCAAGGGGATCAGTGGATTTCTACTTCCTCTTGATTAACTTGTTGTAATGTTTATTAATGTATATCTATCTAGTAACTCAAGTTCAATTTCCATTACTAATCATCATCTTCTTGTACCAAATTTTGGAACTTATGATTATCTTGCCAAAAGTTTCACATAAACTCAGATGTGTCTTGATCTCTCGTGCTCTTGTTCTTTTAAAACGGAAAAGGGTCAAATGTATCTTTCGGCGAGTTGAGTCAAATTTGAACAGGTTATAATGAGTCAAGATAATTCAACCCAAATTTGTTTGGGTCTGTAGAGTGGGTCAAGATCCAACTCAACCTTATTTTTACTAAATTTTACTTATTTTATTTGTTCTTTTTCAATATTTTAGTACTTAATTAAATTATATTTTTTTTATTATGGCTATATATAACATATCAAATTTTTTTTAAAAAAAAGTGTTTTAAAAATATTTTAACAAGATCTTTCTCGAATCGATTTGGGTTGCATATCAACCTAATTTTTAAATAAGTTAAAATGAGTGGAGTTGAGATAATAAATGAGCGGGTTATTAACTAGCTCAAACTTCAATGGGTTGGATGAACTGAGCAGGTTTGACTTAATTTTGCCATCCCTATTTATAGATTGATTTTTAAATATTATTATTATTTTACACGAATCAACCTTTGGAGGTCAATTTTTTTTTCAAGAAAAATAAATTTCCAAGAATATAAAAAAAAAGTCTAGTAAAGGCTTGGGTTGGATAAGTTGAAAAATCTAATGGATGAATTTATCTAATTGAGGTTGGAGTTAAAATTGACCAGTAATAAAATGCCACGTAGAATTTAAATAGTTTTTAAAATTTCAATATTGACCCTTAGTCACAACATATAAGTGAGTCAAAAATATAGTTAAAAAAAAATTGTATTTTTAACAAAATAAATAAATGAATTAGATATTTAACTTGTGTGTGCTTGGACTACAAACTATAAAAGTCTCTTTTGCAGTAGTTATTGACATATGGGATTAGTTATTACAATTTTCAATTATTTTATACTTTGAGGTTGTGTTTGATGAGCTACCATGAATTATTTGGTGAATAAGTTGTTACCACATGTCTGGTCTTTCAATTACTTGTTCTACTAGACATGTCACATACATTTATAACATAAAAGTTGCATTTTTTCCTAAGTTGTTGAAGAGTTGAAAGCTTTGTGAAGACAATAATGAGCTAGAGCCCATACTAATTGACTTCTACTCATTAGACTACTAAACTTTACTATTTTAACATGTGGAGATTAAAGATGGGGACTTCTATACCACAATAGTACATCCTTAGTTTATATCTATTCGTTACCTATCGACGTAATTTCATAGAGTTATTTGATCTAAATTCTACATGAAAAATATAAATCAGATAGCAGATTATGAAGCCCCAAAGACCATTACATGAATTATTTGACAGATTTGGATTGAAACTGACTTCTTATACTTAGACTTATTAATTAAGTTATAAAATTTTGTATAGAATATAAGAAATTGAATGTTTCACTGAGATTTTGAATAGCAGTCCAGAATTCAAGATGATTATATTTCGACTTCCTCAGAGAAAGACGACCAAAAACCTTAGTTTGAATGGGTGCACCATTTTAATGTGCCTTGGACGATTCACATCTTAGGGTCAGACACCGATGAGCACATTAAAAAGATCAATATCCCCCTGGTTCCATGTTTTCATGTCGAAAAATTATTTGCAGATGAAAAGATGTCAAAGGGGCTTGGTCTGATTCCTCATCCATGAAGTAAATCATTGCATCTACGGTCCAATCAATTGGAAGAATGTTTGACTTGATATATTATTTGATAAACAATAAATAAAAAACATAGTATATGGACGTGCCTTTTAACTCGACCTCAACTGGCATCTACGCCCTTTAGCTTTGATTGTGCATAAATAAACACTTCAATTTATATAAAATTGAACAAATAGATACACATATCTCATGCAGCAGTTATCATGAGATACAAAATATCCTTTTTAAAATGATCAACTTAATTGTTTACTCAAACTTATCAACCGAGAATTCATACCTCTAAATTCTCATTACAAAAAAAATATATAACACAGAAAACCAAGGGGAAAGGAAGAGACGATTATATCAAATCATGTTGACATCTATCATGATATATCACAAGTGTATAATATATTTTCTCCATCCTATCTTAGTTATCGTCTTAGTGTAAAATTTAATTGATATTTTGAAAATTTAAAATTAGAATTCTTAATTCCTTATCCCGCAATGGGCGGGAGCCTTTGAGGCAGTGGCGTAAGGTAGAATTAGAACTGTTAATTAGTTTTAATACATACTTATATAATTCAGTTTTATGTCCACTATAAGTGGTGGCATTTGGTATAGCAGTTTGATTATAGGTTTTAGTTTTAATCACTTTTAAGAATTAATTAATGCGCCTTTCTTTATTATTATTATTTTTTTATTTTATTTTTTTTTTTGTGTAGTTATCTTTGGTTTTTAGTGTATGTCATCACTCAACTTAAAGGCCACGAGAGTACGCCTTCTTTTTGTTTCCTCTAAGTTAAATAAATTTTTATCACATGAGATTGTGGTGGGGCAGGAAGAAAGTCCTCCATCATTCTACTCTTTTCGTGTAGCATTATTTAACTTAACATAATATTTTAGAATTTTTTTTAATTTGTGGTCCAAAATAATTATTAGATATTTATGTGATTATAAATTATTTTATTAATAATAAATATAAATTTTTTAAATTAAATTATTTCTAGTTATGGTATGGTGACATTCTTTTGGGGACGAACTAAAAAAAAATGTCACATAATATGGATTATTAAAGATTGTTGATTTGCGTTTTGAGAATCAAAATCATTTTTAATAAAATAATTTATTATTAAATGGTGATATTTTATAAAATTACATTTATTTAAAAGTTTAGAATAAAAAATATTTATTTATAAAAAGAGTATAAGGATATGTGATTTATCTACGTGGCACCTGATGATATTTCGATATCTTATTTATGAACTATGATTTGCTCATTTTGTAAGATTATATAAGAATTGAGGAAATTTTGATAGTTTTGACGATTTATAAGATCTTTACCTACAAATTAAGAAATTCTAGATTACAAGTCCGAACGAAACTTTAATTTTATATCTATCTGATTCATATCGCATTTTCAACTGAGTCATTAATATACTAGACGAGTAAAAGCGAAGGAAGTGAGTATCCCCATTTGATAAGTTAATCTTTGCATTGGAATTTTTAAAAATTAATGAGCTGTCTTAAAGTACTTTCTTTGCATATACATAATCATGGGAAAGGTAAGCATAAAAGACTTGGTCAATTTGCTTTGTATGTTCAATTTATTAACAGTATATTTTCCAATTCTATGTACTAAAAAATCAGTTGAAAAGGTCTAAAATGTTTATGAATAATACCAATTAAATCGAGGAAAATGTATATGGATATACTAAATTAAGAAAATATTATCATTTGTAGTAATAATAAATTTTTTCACTGAACACTTATAATACATTTATAATACAGTTTTATATATATTCCATAGAACTATTTATAAAACATAAATAATACAACTCTTATTGATGGATAATACATTTATCATACACTTCAATACACATTGTGTCAATTTTTATAATGAAACAAGCACAATATATCTTTAAATACTTATAATACATTTATATTACATGTATAATTTATTTTTATACAAGTACAAGATCATTATCATATTACCATGTGTTGTTATAAATAATAATAAATAAAAAAACATTACTAAAATTAATAATTATTTTTAAAAAAATACTCGTCCAAATAAATTTTCCTTTAATGAACTCCGTAAATGGTGTAGCAACACATAAATCTCTACTAAATCAATTGTGAATTATGGAGACCTCAAACAAAGTGGACTTTGGGCTGATTCCACTAAGATCTATAGATACGATGGCCGGTCTTCAAATTATCCAAACAAAATTTAAAGAAAATTATCTAATTACATAAACATCATCATAATCCTAATCCATTTTTTAATTTTAAATAATTACATATTATCTCATGAATTAATAATTTCTTATTAGATTTCAAGTTAGATCATCACTCCTTCAAACTTCAAGTGAGATACATGTATAAAAGATACTAGATACATGTATATTTTATGCCAGATAAATTCTGAAATACAAAAACATGGGGAGAGAGGCGAGCGAGAGAAGAACAAGGAAAGGGGGATAGGAGAGAGGCAAGAGAAAGACAAAGTGTGTCCCAGTTACACGTAAATCACACTAGATACATGTGTCTAGGATACCATATACATTCAAGTTATATTTTGAAATATGGATAAATAAGTAGAAAGGCGAGCGAGAGCGAGAGAGAGGCAACCCTAGCAAGCGATATAGGAGAGAGGCGAGCGAGAGAGTTGGTCTATCCTGGATATATACAAATCACGTTTGGATACGATGTTAATTATGCCTAATTTGAATCACATGTATTCGAGATACATGTATTTGAGTGCGTCAGAGACATGAATCTAGAGAAGTAAATGTGGTATGAAAGGTAATTTTAAAAACTATAGTAAAAATTATATAATTAGACCCTAAAATAGTGAAATTTATATTGTTTGCTAAAAATTTAAAAGATAAAGGTCCAATAAAGGACTTCTCAACCTTTCACTTGGATATTGGAATGAAGGCTTCGTATCAACAAAAAGGAGCCATTCGCGCGAATGCCTCTATTTTGGGTGATTTTTAATTTTTGTTCTTTAAAATTTAAAGTAAAAAAAAAATGATCGAAAAAATGCCTAGACAGTGAAAAAATTACAAGGCTAAAGAAAATTCGCAAGGCATAAGTGATGCCCCAAGATTAAAAAAAAATAAGTCAAGACGCAAGTTATGCTCAAAGGTATAGGTGTAATGACACTTGAAGGCGAGAAATAATCAAATTAAGCCCAAGACATAAGTTTAATGACTTAAATTATGCCCAAGGCATAAGTTTAATGACTTAAATTATGCCCAAGGCATAAGTTTAATGACCCAAGTTATGCCACAGGATAGCATAAGCTCAATGACAAGTGATAGAAGTTATGTTTCAAAGGCATAAGTTCAGTGACAGAGATTATGCCTCAAGGCAAAAGTTCTCTAAAAGTTTTGACTACAAATTAGAAATTATGCGTTAAGGCAAAACATGCTCTAAAATTTTTGCCTGTGGAACTAGTTGTATTCGACAAATTTAGGTCATAGTTAAAGGTACTTTGTTCCATAATTTTTTGACAAATGAGCAATAGAGACAAAAATCAAATTCCTTAAATTTAAGAAGCAAAAATTAAAGATCGCCCCCAAAATAAAAACAACCGATGCAAAAACGTGAAAAAAAAATCGGAAAAAAAATAATTAAAAACATACAAGAAAATAAGATTGGATTTAGTGCAATGCAAGTCTATGTCAACAAAGAACCAAAAAGACAAAACTCTTTAGATAAGTCCCTCTACATAGTTTGGAGCCTAAATTAACACCCTTTACTATTTCTTCTTGTATTGAAAAAATACATATGATTATATACCTAAGACAATGAAGATTTTTAACAGACAACGTTATTGTTTATGTAATTACTCTTTTTTATTAAAACAAAATAAGTTATGACCAAAAAAAATAATAAATTTGACAATGAATATTATCTAAAAATGGTAAAACTTAGAAAAGAGAAAACTATGTTTGGCTTGTACGAATAAATCCGATTAAGACAATTCCAAGGAAAAGAAAAAATATTGCATGCGTTGAAAAAGTTTGCTTTGCTTTCACTACAAAGTACATTACTTCTTATTTTTACATACATATAACTTTCCTATCTTGTCCTCATACACAAACTTTAGGGAGGAAATTTGTTTTCACGATAAATGGGTTCTTACTTATTTTCTTTTCTTGTGTTAGATAAGTTAAAAAATAATAATTATAAATCTTGAAATCGTTTATCTGTAATTTAGATAAATATTATGGAGGGTGAGACAGGAGTACAAATGTGGGGTGGTGGATCTTTTGGTGATTGGGCTACGAGTAGAGATAAAAATGAGGTGTATTAGAGGGTGGAAATGATGAAATTAATGTGTTACATCACTTGTGGAACTTGTTTTTCTAATGAAACACTGTATATCACGTGTATATATCATGCAAATATATCACACAAATATACATAGATATATAAGAATATACATGAAAGATGTATAAATATATGAATAGGTTTACAGTAGTGTTGATGATGAAAGAAGAAAAGTATAAAACTTGACAGTATCACATGAAGTTACAAGCATAATAAGTTAAAGCACATATTTTACGGCATTGTTCGATCAAAGCCAAGGTAAATAATTAATTTAGAGCAATTGAATTATTCGCTCTATTTCAATTTGATTGTTTTCGTTTTGATTTGAAATTGAGTTTAAATTTTTTTTCAAAAATACTTGCATACGAATGATTATCTGGTTTATTGGTGAAATTGAATACTTGATTTTCAACGGATCCTTTCTTTTTTTCTAGAGAAATAACTGAAATGATAGAATTTTTTTAATCATAAATGAATCTTTTTTCTTTCTTTATTTTTTAGATATGGCCTTTTTTTTTAAAATTTTATTGGTATATAAACTTAATTACTTAATGAACCTCTAATATCAATTTCAATTAATTAATTAATTTTAAATTTGATTCATAGAAATTCAAAAAAGGTGGTAGGTGCATTTTTTTTCATTCACAAAAGTGACATGAATTTTATGGGCCTACTAAATTAGAAGCTTTTTAATCTTAAGTAGTTTATTTTTCTAGTTAGATATTCACGTCTTGGGGATAACATGGGATCCGCTCAAGGACCTACTGTTTAGGTAAATATTAATTTAATGTGTTCCCAACAGGAGAAGTCATTTTGGGAGGAGAAACTATGTGTTTTTGGGATCTGTGAGCTCCATGGTTAAAGCCTCTAAGAGGTCCAAATATGTTAGACTTGAGTAGGTTGAAAAAAGATAGACAACCTTAGCAGAAATGGCGTTCCGCATTGCCTTAACATAAATAGACGTGCCAGAAGTTCATATAAATTACTTCTCAATATATTTTCTTTCAAATTCATTAAACTTACATATATTGATTCTTGAACCCCTGTTGTAGTAAAATATTTATGTGGGACTTCTTAGATTTTACAAGTGTGATACATGCTCCTTCTATTTTCCCAAGTAAAGCTCTTCGAATCACAATGGCTATTTTGTCGGCTTGGCCTTTCATAAGTGGAAATAGAATAAAGGTGTTTACTATTTGTCCTTGATTAGACGCACGTTCATTGTAGTGTATGGCTGAGTAGATAATGTTACTTTCTCCCGTCCTAATCAATTTGTCCATTTGAATTTCTCTAGCGGAATAACAAAAAAAGATAAGATTCAAAAAAAATTAAAATAATTTTTTCTAGTATTTTAAAAAGGATCGGTTAGAGGTAGGAGTTATTTATACTTGAATAACTATTAATGAACCCATGTTTTGATACTTGATTCTCGAATAGGATTGAATCTAAGATGAATGTTAAACACAAGCAATAAAATGGTTTATTCTGGAATTCATAAATTGTCGTGATAATTTGAAGCGGGTTCAAAAAATCAACTGTGTGCAGTTTTACTGTCTATTACCATAGATGGATTTCCACAATTGGAGGTTTTTGAAAGGAAAAAAATGTCACGACCTAAAAATTAGGCATGACGACACTCGTCTTGTCCCACTAAGACAAGTCAGCCTACAACCCAACTATAACGTTAAAATGCGGAATTATAATAAAAAAGATGAAAGTTCAATTGCGGATGATAAGTCAACTTAATGAAAATCCCCCAAAACCTGGTTGTC
>JAPFFP010000008.1:997855-1024617 GCA_026153255.1 Solanum medicagineum | reverse complement strand
AAGCATGGTATTAGACATCAAAGGACGCCTCCAAAGACACCACAGTTAAATGGTTTAGCTAAGAGGATGAATCGAACCTTGATAGAAAGAATAAGGTGTTTACTCTTTCATCCAAAGCTAGTTAAATCTTTTTGGGTTAAAGCACTACTTACAGCAGTGTATGTGCTAAACCGGTCACCATGTGCTCCACTTCAATATGAAGTTTCGGAGAAAATTTGGTCAGGCAAGAATGTTTCTTACAAACATTTATGAGTATTTGGGTGCAAAACTTTTGTTCATGTTCCAAAGGATGAAAGGCAAAAGCTTGATGTCAAAACACGGCAGTGTGTGTTGGCTATGGTCAAGATGAATTTGGCTATAGGTTCTATGATCTAGTGCACAAGAAGCTGATTAGGAGTCGAGATGTTGTCTTTATTGAGGATCAAACTATTAAGGATATAAATAAATCAGACAAAGAAGACTTTACTCCTACAGATGATTCAACAAGCTAAAGGTTGAATTCTCCAATAGAAGTACCGACTCAAGTTGAAGATGAGGTTCATGATGACTATCCGCAAGATGCAGATGATGAAGGTATTCCCCAGGAAGATGAACCAGAAGGAGAGAATGTTGATGGTGATCACACTCAACTACCAATAGCTGGAGAGTCTCCAGTACCTTTAAGAAGATCTAGTAGAAATGTGCAGCCTTCTACTAGGTACCCAGTTGATCAGTGGGTTACACTGACTGACGGGGGAGAACCGAAAAGCTTCAGTGAGGCAATGGACGATGAAAATAAGGAAAAATGGATGGAAGCTATACAAGATGAAATGAAATCCTTGCATGAGAATAAAACGTTTGATCTCATGAAGTTGCCTAATGGTAAAAGAGCGTTGAAAAATAAATGGGTGTTCAGAATCAAACATGAAGAAACGGAGTCCATCTACGCTTCAAAGCAGGATTGGTCGTCAAAGGTTTCAGTCAAAAGAAGGGAATTGATTTTGACGTGACATCCACTCGTACTGTGCTAGGGCTAGCTGCAAGTCTCAATTTGAAAATTGAGCAAATAGATGTAATGACTGCTTTTCTTCATGGAGATCTAGAAGAAGAAATTTATGTGGAACAACCAGAGGGTTTCAAAGTGAAGGTAAAAGAGGATTATGTCTGCAAATGGAAGAAAAGTTTATATAGCTTGAAACAGGCACCAAGACAATGGTATAAGAAGTTTGAGTCTGTTATACGAGAGCAAGGCTTCAAGAAAACTACTGCAGATCAATGCGTGTTTATCAATAAATTCTCTGAAGATGATTTTGTTATCCTTCTACTCTATGTAGATGATATGCTGATCATTGGAAAAAATATTTCAAGAACTAACAGTCTAAAGGTACAATTGAGTAAGTCTTTTGCAATGAAAGACTTAGGATCAGCAAAAATAAATTCTTGGCATGAGAATTACAAGAGATAGAAGCGCCAGGAAGCTTTGGGTATCTCAAGAAAAGTACATTGAAAAAGTACTTCAGAGATTCAATATGGACAAGGCTAAAGCGGTTAGTTGTCCACTTGCTAATCACTTTAAATTGAGTTCCGGTATGTGCCCTTCTACTGGTGTGTACACGACCAGATATTGCTCACTCGGTTAGAGTAGTGAGTCGTTTCCTTTCAAATCCTGGAAAGGAACATCGGACAGCTATTAAATGGATTCTCAGGTATCTTCAGGTATATCCAAAATATGCTTATGTTTTGGAGAGGCAGAACCTGTGTTAGTTGGGTACACAGATGCAGATTTAGCTGGCGATGCTGACTCAAGAAAGTCTACATCAGGATACCTGATTACATTTGCGGGGGAAGTTGTGTCTTGGTAGTCGAAATTGCAAAAGTGTATTACATTGTCTTCTACAGAAGCAGAATATATAGCAACAACAGAAGTTTGCAAAGGGTTGTTATGGATGAAGGAATTTCTTAAAGAACTTGATGCCAAACAAAACAAGTTTGAGATGTTCTGTGACAATCAAATTGCTATCCATCTTTGCAAGAATGCCTCCTTTCACACAAAGTCCAAACATATCGATGTAAGATATCGCTGGATAACTGATGCATTGGAGAAGAAGCTGCTACAACTTCAAAACATCCATACTGATGAAAATGGATTGGATATGATGACAAAAATTCTGCCAAGAGAAAAGTTCGAGTATTGTCGATCAGCTGCAGGATTGACAGAGCCCTCCATTTGTTGGGAGGGGGAGAATTGTTAAGTGGGTCCCTCTAAATGGAGGGCCCACATGCAATAATTCAAACACAACCCACATGCCAATGTTTCAAACTTGGCAACTCCCTGAATTTCAATTCAACTTTGGCTTCTCAAGTCGCCTGGTTTGAATATTGTTTTAAAGTTGACCACGAACTTTTGACAATTAAAAAAAGGAGCCTGCCGACATCTCTATAAAAGGAGCAATTGCTCCTTAGTTTTTAAGATCATTAGATAAAGAGAAAAATACAGAGAGAGCCACAAAGAGAAAGTGAGTATTTTTCTTCTGTGAGATATACCATAGACTATAAAATAAAATAGTCTGTGAAAAAAAATTAGAGTGTGTGCTTAGGAAATATTTTTTCCTAAAATAAATAGTGAATTCACTATTATTGGTATTTTTCTCTGAGAGCCTACTATTTGTAATAGTAGAAGAAATTGTACACTTGTGTCTACTATTTGTTATAGTAGAAGAAATATAGTAGAAGTGTTGATTTGTGGACGTAGCCCAAAAGTTTTGAGTGAACCACGTTAAATCTTCTGGTGTCTATTTTTATTTATTTATTCCTCCTAAATTTTATTGCTCACTCCGCTGCGTGGTTATAAGCGGTTATTGTAGGTTAATATTGGATATAGTTTTTCCTAGGCATTTTAATCATTAAACTGTATTCTTGCCTCGGTTTGTAGCTGCAAATGTTTTTATCTTGTTATTTATTTATTATATTTATATCCATCTCATTTGGTGGTCTATGACTCTATTCTATCTTTCTTTCTACTTGCTTCAATATCATGGACACTTTTGGTCTGTATGTTGTCGTTCTATTATAACCACATGCATCTAAAAGATGCCTATATTGACTTCAATACCACTCTACAGGCTCTGAAAAAGATTATTAACTCTGCATGAGTATTTCATTTTGTTGTTCTGTATTTATGCAGCTATTGCCTAGAGAAGTTCTCTGTTGATGACGATAGTATTGATTGGATATGTTGGTATTGTGCTCCTAAAGTTGCTAAGGTTGAGCAGTTCAGAAAGAGTGAATGGATAAGTGTGGGAAAGATCCGTGCTTTAGATGTTCGAGTGGAATGGAGAAGAAAGCTTAACCGTTGTAAACTGAAAAAAGCTCTAACGTTAGATAAGGCTAGACATGACGCAAGCAGAGAAGTCCAATCATCTACAACCCATAGTTCTTTTCATGTTTTGCGGAAGGAGAAGCCTTCATATATTGAGACTAAGAAACACAAAGACATTGGAGAAGAGTGTGCAGATGTATGCTATTCTGAACAGCAAATTGAATCAGTAAAAGCGGGGAACACTCTGCTTGTAGGCAAATACCTGAAAGCTTGTTGTTCAAAGTTGAACAAAGAGGAAGGTCGAATGGTAGAAAGAGCTCAATTAAGAGGTGAATCTTCTGCGCGAGATCCAAAAAGTGTTCAGTCACTTACTGAAATTGGAAAACAATGAGAGACGAGAAAGACAAGGAGGAGTTTTGTAGTTCTTGAAGATGACTGTGATTTTGAGAGAGAAGGTGAGGCAACTGGTGGAAATTTTTCTTCTTCATTTTTTGATGAGCATTATGTTCCACTGGACAATATGTATCGTGATCCTCAAGTAGAATCTCCAAATTGTTTGCCTACAAAGCTAGTTATCGATCCCATTTGGAGGTAAAAACTTTAACTTCACTGCTTTAGATGGTCAATTATCTGATTCATTTTAGATTTGGATTGCCCAAAAAGGCACTTTCAGCGATTCCTACGAGTAGTTTCATTTTTACTCTTCCTTTTGTAGGGGGTGTTTTATCTTCAACAGGGAAAGTGAAAGCAGTATCAATATCTTAGCTGATTTGTCAAACAAAGCCTGTGAAAAGGCGTTCATTGCTGCAAATAGGCTTCCTGTGAAGCTTGATGTAAAACTTATGGCCAAGAGTGATGTATGGCCGAAGAGTTTCTTGAGGTCACCACCAACAGACTGCAGTATTGCTTTGCATCTCTTTCCCGAACTTGAAGAGTAACGTCTTATTATAATGCAGTGTCACTGAACATTATGATGCAGATGTTCTGGAACCTTATCTATTAATACTGTCTTTCAGGGATGAAAATTCTTATAATGCTTTGTTGGAAGATGTAATTGATTATGATCTTGCAATGAGCGCCACGATTGATGACTTGGAGCTTTTGATTTTTTCATCTCGGGTTCTGCCACAGGAACATTGGAGTAAGTGATGCATTTCTTCTTCCCAAATCTTTATGTCTCCGACTGAACCGAGATATCAGTTGTATTCAACCAAACACTTAATAAACCTTCACTTTGCAGGGCTTCGTAGGAAGTACTATTTGTGGGGTGTGTTTAGACAGAACTCATCCTCCCCCTCAAGAACACCAACTACTAACATTTTTGCACAAACTAGCGGCATTCAGAATGCAGCTACTAGCCATCTCCCAAATGAATTCGAAGGGGCACATGCAGATAGTTCTCAGGGCCAGAGTTTTCCGAGTCCCTTGAACATATTGAAAAGTGTGAATTCTGGTAGTCCTCTGGGCCGCTTCCCAAGTCCCTTGATCTCCAGTAGTAACAGCAACTCTACAAAAGATTCTCCTTGCCATCCTCAGAGTAGAGCGTAGACTCGATAAAGGGAGTAGGTAGGCTTCTCACCATGTTTATAACAGTACATCCTCCATTGATGACAGCCAGACAAAGGAGATCGCGCATATTCTGATCGTTGATAACTTCACGTATATGTTGTACAAATTTTATAATTCATGAGTTTAGCTTTTGTTCATTTCAAAGTTGTTCATGTAGGTGTCAGACATTGCTTTCATAATGTATATTCGTTAGAGAGACTAAATTCGAACTCATGGAGGAGGATTGGTAAAGACAAAAATGTCCTTAATATACAAAATCAAACGATGAATGAAATAGTTCTAGCATAATTAATCTCAGCATTACTGATATATCATATTCAATATTATTTTTATACACTTTGCCAAATGATCCCTTAATTCTTTAAGAAATTAAGAAAAAGGTATATAATGTACTTTGGAAGTTTGAAAGGTCATTGGAATTTCATACACTCTGATGCATCAAAGTTACAAGTATATTGATGACTTTCCACTAGTTGGTCACATTTTTCCTTCTTTTCTCGTGATTAGAGCCAGGTAGGGTCAAGAGGATTTGTTCAAACTTTCTTTCAACAAAAGTTACACTACTTACCGATAAATGCTCTTTTAACTTCTCCGTATATTTAATTCTTCATATTTGAAACACCCAATGAGACTCGACTTTTGTCTCTTTTACTAATATCAAGAATCGTAGTTCGCAGCTCAACTAACAAACACCTTTTTGGTATGTAAATTTTATAGCAACCCATGCTTTTTTAATTGGCTTCCGAAAGATGCTCTTTAGACTCTGGACATCTAGATTCGCCAATGTGTTTCAAGACTCGAACAAATGAGAATAAGTAGTCACTTAGTCTTATTATTTTCAATCATTCCACCGGTTGGATAAAAAACAAAATGACAAATCAATTAACTGATTATGATAGGAAGACATAAAGGGGCAAGTCCGCTGCACTAAACAAAATGACAAATCAATTAACTGATTATGATAGGAAGATAGAAGACATAAAGGGGCAATCCCGGTGCACTAAAGCTTCCGCTATGTGCAGAATTCAGGAAGGACCCGACCACATAGAAGACATAACATTATTACATTTTATTGTTCCTCTATGTGTACAATGAATATGTACACAGGATTAAAGTAACTTTGTTTGTTTGGTCGTAGTAGGAAAGAAAGGAGCATTATGGAAAGTGACAGAAAACAAGAAAAGAGCCTAATGGAAACAGACTAAATGCCACTACTGTGGCACTTACATATTTCTAAAGAGTAACAATTAGATGAAATGGGAAAATTGAGTCCAGATTCTAATAGATAAGGCAAAATTCAAGTTGCATCAAAGTTCCCAAGATAATCCATATTGGTTGTGAGAAGTTGTTTAAGACAAAAAAAGCTACATATAAGGTGTAGAGATTTTCCTAATGGTGTGAGACCTTTTAGGAAAATGATATAAAATGAACAGTATCACACCACATCTTAAGAGTGTCTTTGAGCTGGCTTAGCCCAACAAAACTAGTATTAAAACCCTTGGTACGACTGGACATGTATGGAGATGGTGTAGGAGAGCTTTCATATTACCACCCGTGAAGAGTTGAGAAACAAGTCCAACGGAGAGTGATGAAGAGGCAGAACCAAGACTTGAAACTTATGAGTTTTGGATTTTATAGTCATTTTATGCGACTAGGTTCTAAACTGGATGGATTATTATTTTTCATTTTTGTGATAACCGTGGTGTCCAGATCATCTTGCGCACACCTCAACTAATTTCACAACTTCTCACCAGCAACAGGTACCAAGTAACTCTATCCACCACAACTAAAATAGATGAAAAAGAAATACCTAGTGTTTTTGTCTCTATTGAAATTTGAACCTTTGACCTCATGGTTCTCAACCCACTATTCAATGAATTTCTTGATGCAAATACAGGATTTGAACCAAAGTTATTGGGCTCGACCAAGTATATAATGTATACACTAGCTCCACCCCCGGAGAGATGGCATGAACATGTTAGTTTACTACTTTTGCCCATCCATGTCCAAGAAGCTGTCGTGTTATGGCATGTGAAGAGCTCAAAACAAGCCCACTAGAGTGTGATAGCATGGGGTTGGTTTGCTATTTTTGTCCCACCCAATGATTGTTTTACTACATTTATTCGTAGCTTGGAAACATACACACAAAAGCATATGGGCTTTGGTGGCCATACATACTCAGATGAATCTTAGTGGCAGGTCATGTGGTAAATGTTGAAGTGGGAAATTGTTAGAGTATACGAATAAAGTCTCACACTGGAAATTGATAAGAAAAGAAAGCTACATCAGTGTAAAGATACTTCTAAAGGTGTGAGACCTTTAGGAAGAACTATGTGGACTTTACTCGAAGCAAACACTATCAGACCATGTTAAGAGTGTTTTGGGACTAGATAGCGTAGTCCAACAACTCAAAACTTACGCGTAGAAGAGTCCCATAAAAGATGTTGAATAAAATTTTGCCAGTGGTAACAAATGTTGCAGAAAAATCTAAGGTCACAGAACAAACATCTCTAAACCAAATTGTATGGTGGTTCAATGAAGACAAAGCTGAGAGCTATGATTGAAGTTAATTAATTCAAAATATAGCATGGGAGGGGAATGGTACACAGGCAATCTAAATTTGAGCTATGATATATTGGTATGGCTTTAGAAACATACTAAGAAATTGTATAATGAACTACTGTTTCTAGGACTCTTTGCACCCATGTCAGATCCTCCGAAAAGGATGATACACCTACAAGTATTTTTGAAGAGTCCGAAAAACATAATTAATGAATTATAGTTTTTGGTGAAACTGAAAAGTGGTGATTGCAGCAAGATCAAGTTTTAGGAAGATAGCTTGTAAGGATGATGTGTAGAAATGGAATTATATAACCTGCTTTATTTGGATATCTATATATGCCACTATGTTGCTCGTACTCTTCTAAAGTATTACCTGGTGTGTGTCAAATCCTCCAAAAGCTATGCATTTTTGGAAGATCCAACACGAGTGCGGTAACATTTGTGAAAGGATCCGAGCAACATAACATGTGAGGCATGCTTCACACTTCACACAACACGACTTACAGAAGGAACTTTGCTATTGCAGTAGATGTTATATGAGTTGAAGCTGTGACAAGAACTGTAGATATCAGTTTCTGCATTGTCATTCAGCTGCACATTACAGTATCTGGTCTTGAACTTTTTGGGTGTACAATGGCGACGCCTAAGAATGTTAAGGACACACTGGAAAGCTATGTTGCTCGGACTCTTCAAAAATGTCAGCGTGTGCATGTCAGATTTGCTGTATTTTCGGAGAATCCGACATAGGTGCAGCATTGAAAGTAAAGAGTCTGCACAACTTAATTGTAAAGTGGACAGAGACAGTATAATGAAATCATTCGAATCAATAGGGTCACAGTACCTTCCATGGACCGACTGGAAGAAATAAATTACAATCTTTTGAAGGAAGATCTGATGGTTACAAACTTTGATTTTTTGGTGCAAAATGTAAAATTTAGTTAAATGATTTTGACACATTTATGGACTTTGTTGATCTAAGAAACTCAGGAAGGAAGTTTAGTCCTGTAAAACTTGACAATCACCTGATGATGCTTAAAGGACAGCCCGGTGCACTAACCTCCTGCTACTTGTGGGTTCAAGGAAGGACCGGACCACAAGGTTCTATTATGTACAACCTTTGAACCTGTGACCTCCTAATGACATGCAAACAACTTTACCAGTTAACCTCCCACCTCCTTTCCCACTTGATGCTGCTTATGTAAATAATAAAATTTTATTACTCGTCAGAACAATACCTTTGCCTGTAGAATCAGCAGCATTTAAAAGGTAACCAGCCAAAGATGCTTTTACATTAAGCAAAAGTCAAGAATGGACAATAAAAGAAAGAAGCATTCTATAATAGACACCTCTAAATGATCTGTAAAACTGATGCATTTTGTGCGAAAAGCAATTACATAGGATTAAGGTCTATATATGTCAATGTATGAATGAAATTGACAAAGTTACCTAATAACTTAAATCTCCAAAACTCTTCGGACTTGGACCGAAATTTTTCCTGCTGTGGTGTATCTATCTCCATCTAAATGGCTACCATTCACCTCGATACTTTGATAAATCAAGAAAAAGGGGAAAGGCTTTGATCTGAACTAGCTGTATAGTTATGAAGAAGAAAGATCTCCTGACCCTAGGTTGACTAGGCAAGCTACATGAGAAAAAATTTAAACAAAATGATGTGTTGGATATTCGTGCTCATATCCATTATAATCATAGTACAGCCGCTCTCCCTTAGCTATATCACGAAGTGCCACCAAAAGAACGTGACATGCACCCTGTACACTGTATCTCACACATTTCAGGTTCTGCTTCTTCTTACCCTCCCTGCAAAAATGGAATAGTCTCAAGAACAGTAGGTTGGTTATTTTCAATTTCTATAAGATCTCCTAATATGAAAGTTTAGACATTCAGAAAATTGATTGTTGGCAGTTGGTTGAGCATATCATAATAAGTAAAGACTCATGGAGGAGAAAAGATGGATAACGATCCAGCTTAAGAAGGCAAGATTGAGGCTACTGGCTTACGGTGAATGGTTATTTATGCCATTGATAAACCGAGAAATGTTTCCACGCTTATCAGGGCAGATAACAAGACTTCTTGATGGGTCTCTTGCTAAAAGAAGGGTCATCATGCTATCACAATCATCCTCCTGTCGATTCCTGATATAATCCACGTCGCCTGTATATTCTGCTATTATTGTCAGGTCCTTTATAGGCCCATCAGCTTCTACAGTATAGCTGCATTAATAGGATGCTTTGCATTTCACGTGCAAATACAAAAAAACAGACAAGAAGCCCACAAGCAAACTGAGGTAACTAGGCATACCCTTCACGAGAATCAAAAACTACCATCAGAGGAGGACATTCCCCTCTTTTATACATAGCTTTACACTGATCCAGGGTTTCAGTATCTTCTTTTGAGAGAACCTAAACAAAAGAAAAAAAATTGAATGGGGAAGTATGAGCTAACACATTGTAACACTAAAAGAGCAATAGAATAGACCGACCAACCTGCATTCCACCACTTTCAAACTTGGCAAGGTTAGCAGATTTAGGAGCCATGCCAGGCATGTAAGTTAGCTCATCGCTGAATTCCATATCAAGAGCTGTCAGTGCAGAAGCAAGAGATGCCATTTGAACTAGCCTCCGGTGAGGATCTTCTGTTGGAATAAATGTTGATAGTCTTCGGCGTCTCTTGTGGAAAACTAGTGCACGCTTCCGACGTTTTCTGATATCTGCTGACAATGTCGACAAGGAATGATGGAAAATAAGAAACTAATGTTAGCTTCTTTTAAGAGTTAGAGGAGAAAAATTCGCTAGCTTGCAATGGATTGCAAGGATCTGGTAACAAAATATATCTAGGGAAAGCTCTGAGATTAGAAAACGAATCTACTCACAATGAAGTGTAAAATCTCTTTAATACAAATCATATATTTACATTCTTCAAAACAGAATGACGAAAGATTGCAGCATATAACAAAATATCAGGGAAAGAGAAGGATAACTAAGGGAGTAACGCACCCAAGGATGTGGCCTATTGGTTAATGAAGTGGGTCGAGAAATCATAAGGTCTCAGGTTCAATCTTAGTAGAGACTAAAACACTGGTGATTTCTTCTCATCTATCCTAGCCTTGGTGGACAGAGTTACCTGGTACTTGTTGCTGGTGGGAGATGACAGGTATCCGGTAGAATTAGTCAAAGTGGCTGAAAGCTGGCCCGGACACAATCATTATCAGAAAATAAAGGGAGTAACAAGAGCCTACGTTAAAAGAAAAGGCAGTCGTACTTTTGAATGAAATATCGGAGTATAGATCTTCCTAGACAAGCAACATAAGAACAGTTTTCACATTTGCCAATCTAATCTTGGTAAAAAGGTCTAGTTTAGGATTTATATATAATTGGATAACACTTCACAGCTATAAGACAAATAAGGAACACGAATAAAGTGCAGCACTAACAAGTAGCTATTTACTGAATTTCAGCAACAAAATCATATCAATGAGTGATAAGCATAAGTTCATATTTGACCAAACAATTCTTCAGCTAACAGTGCTATCACATTGTATTATTCACTAAAATGTGCAAATCATCCTTTTGTTAACAAGGATATATCATCCTTGATAAATTTGGTAACGTAGTTGCATGACTGCTTCCAGCAAGCTTAACACTTACCTCATGAGTGAGTGGTTTGATCAAAGCATATAATTATAAATCTCAATCCACACTAGTTGACAGATGTGGAAAAACAAGAATGGGTTAAAGACAAGCACATACAGTATTCATCCAATCAGTGGAAAATTTTAATAAAGCATGTGGTCATTGAGACAGATGATTATTAAATTTCTGTCGTATGTGCACAAGTACAACTCTATCAAAAATGCCAAGAGTCACTTTTTAGACATTAGAACATCTAAAAAAGTAATCTTTTGTTAAATAAAAATTACTTAGCTTGATTTCTTTTTCTGAAAGAAGAAACCTTTAGTGTTCAAAATCCAATTTCTTCATTAAGAAAAGTAATGACCAACAGCGTTATCAAAAGCAAAAAGGGCAAAATAGCTCTATGGTCTGTTGGAGCTTTAAGTGCAAAGCACAAATAAATTGTGGGCTTTAATGAAAAAGTTGCAAAGGTAGACAAAAATACAAATAGATATTTTTAGTCTAACAAAGAAATTGAAAAGTAATTATGATAAACAGAAATATCAATTGTTTAGTGTCGTCTCTTCAGAAGAGGTTCATTGGCAAGGCAAAGTATGTCTTAGAATCTTGATGATGACACTTAAGTGCACATAAAGCGAGGCAAAGTGCTCAACATGTTTTGAGTCTTGCTTCAGGGCTTAAGCGCATGTTTTAGAACACTGATGACTAAGTGAGATAAAATTGAACAACTTTAACGTCCTACCAAACGAATGGAAAAAAAGAAAGGCAAATATTGTAAGATGGAGTTATCTGTTAACTTATGAGTGGTCCAATTCAACAGATAAACTAAGAGACAAAAACTAACATACGGTTCATGCAAATTATTCAGAGATTACTCTATTATTAATTATTTTGCAAGTAACTTTAGATATCAAATGGTCTCCGACAAAAGCTATGCTGCAAAGACAAAGACAAGTTATTAGCAAAACTCATTTGATCATACTGATAAGATAATGAATGTTGAACCTAAATGTCACGCACACTAAGCTCGTCAATCACTATTTGAAATTAAAATAGAAACAAAAGATGATAACCGAAAAACATCAATCCATATCAAAAGAGCAAGCAAGAGAACTCTAGAATCCAAACACACATCACATAAATTGGAAAAGATAAAACAAACACTCAGTACTTTTTATTATGACAAGGGGAACTCGCAGCCACTACCCTTTGGTGCGCACAGGGTAAAATCTTACTCTTATGCAATAGCTCGCGAACCGCACAGGAAAAGTAATCCGCACTAGGGAAATCCGGTGGGACGAGCTCGACCCAGAAGGCAAGCCCCTTGCTTTTGCTAGCAAGGGGTTTCAAATTTGAGACTTCCAACATGAAAGTCTTAAACCACTGGGCCATCCGGAAGGGTAACATTCACTACTATATAAAGCGATGATCTTGCATTTCCCCTCTCTAGTTTTAAGAGGGAAAAGTTCATGTCCTCGCACGTCCCTTCCTTTGAGTATGCTTTTTCTAATAATAGAATAACCACATCTCGCATTTAAGTTTGGATGGCTTAGATTCCTAATTCCCTAAACATAAGAGTCGAGACATAAATCAATCGGCTCTAAACATAGTAATTGGCTCTAAACATAGTATAACAACAGTATATAGACATCGATTCACCAAAACATTCATTGTGATTACAAATGTATGTACATTATAACCTATCCCGATATAAAGATCACATTGTTTCATTTACCTTGAGCAGATGGACACCTTACCACCATGTGATTCTCTTTCTGAATGCGAAAGAAATCGACTATCTTCTTTTGTGAGAAACCTAAACATCCACATAAACAATATACAAAACACATTATTTACGTTAATTTTGATTGATAATCAATTTGGTCATTAATTTATTCTTTGTTATTTCATACTTCTGATTATGCGATGTTGATCACCAGAGCAATGAGGACAATGCCAAGGTCCAATGGGGACGCGAACTACAATTGGACGAAGACATAACATATGAAACCCTTTGTTACATTTATCACACAGCAAAAGCTCCTCTGGTCTTTCCCCAGAGCCACATTGTTCACACACAACTTCTTCGTAATCATCTTCCTCCTCCTCTGGCTCCGTCTCCTCCTCTTCGTCTTCCTCCGGCAACTCCACACGCTTCGCTACTTTCATGATCTCAACCATCGACCTGAATTTCTTCGGTGGCGGCGACACTGACATCCGTGGCTTAGGGCGGCGGTAGCTCTCCAACGAGTCAGCTGATGGACGGACCTTCCTTTGAGCTACCAGCCTCGATAACACCGCCGGCGACGTTGAGCTCGATGGAGCCATTGCAATGACGGCGAAAATGGGGGACACTGTTGGATATAAATTATTACTCGGAGGATGAAATTGGGAATGAGAACCGATTAGTTAATTTCAATTTTGAATTTCATTTTTGTTTAATTGGAAAAATATATTATTTTTTATTTTGTTGCAGAGTGTGTTAGAAGAAGAAGGAAGAAAGAACCCAAAAATTGGAAAAGAAAGGAAAGAGATGATACCCACCCACCCACACAAACCACGCACGCACCATGGGGAAATTAGGTGTGACCTTAGATGACATGGCAAGAGTTGATTTGTTGTTTTTTTCCGATATTTATTAACCACGTTAAATTTAAATTTACAATGAAAATTATACATCGGGTTAAAGTGACTTTCATTCAAATATGAGACCTCTAGTCAAATTTACTATTCCACTACTATTCTCGAGATTAATGATCTAGTAGGTGTGAAAAGTTTCACGTCCGGATAAAGAGTCTTTCAAAAAAAATGACTCTGATTCAAATTCGAGAGCTTTAGTTAAATTTACTACTCCATTATAATTTTTGATGATTGATGATGTGGCAAGCGTAAATGTTTTATTATTACTAGTTCTTCGACACATGTATTGCACGTGTAATCCATCTCAATTAGTATAAATTTATTAAGTTGATATATATAATACTACCAAATGTGTGTATTGAATTAATTTGTTGTTTTTTTAATATTTATTATCTACATTGAACTCTTTGTTAAATTTAGATTTACATCGGGAAGTTTTACATCGAGAGAAAGCTTTTTTTTTTTTAAATGACTTTCATTCAAATATGAGACCTCTAGTCAAATTTACTATTCCACAATTCTCGATGATTGATGATGTAGCAGGTGTGAAAAGTTTCATATCGGGATAAAAAATTTTTAGAAAAAATGACTTTGATTCAAACACGAGACCTCTAGTTAAATTTACTATTCTACTACAATTTTTGATAATTGATGATGTGGCATGTGTAAATTTTATTATTATTACTAGATTTACTGCACGAGCGTTGCACATTATTACTTCATCTTAAGATTAATACAACTATGAAAATGTATTCATGCTATATAGGAATTGTCCTTATTAGAACATTTCTAATTCTCTCTCAAATGCTTTCAATATTTTATGGTTTGGAATTGATTATAATGACTTTTCTAGTCCTTTTTCAAGATAATTTAGTAATCAAAGAAGTTCAAAGTACCTAAACGTGAACGACAATCATGTTATAACAAAGATTTCATCTCCAAAATTAACTTTCTTCAATTTTTTGACAAATTGCAGATATTTAAGACAACCGTGGATAAATTTATATAATATAATTTAACTTTACATTAGGAATATCTATATAATTTAATTTTAGACTTTTAACTTCGATAGTATAAATATTAATATAGATTTATACACCGTTTGAGTGCACGGAATTTAATGTGCGCACCGTTTGTTGGATGTTATAGTTTCTAATTCTTACCTATATTTAGCCGTTAAAAGGGGATATAGGTTTTTAGAGTAAAGTATGGATTAAAAAGATAATTTTGACATTCTTAGGGGAGTTGAGTGTAATTTAAGTAAATTCTTATAATCACATTTAGAACCCAAACAATAGCTTTATATTCGATTTCGACTTCGAAAATTCTAATAAAGTGAAAAAATATTTATAATAAATTATAGAGGGGGATTAAATCTATCATAATATATATCTTTTATTCTGGAATATTACTCTTTCATAGCAAATTAGATGATATAAATCTTTTAGGAATATCTGATAAAGTAAAACGATCAACAGAAGATTAGTATGGGTCTAGCACAAAAAATAACATGCATAAATCAAAAAATGATTTAGTTAGGTGATATAAATTAATTTTAGAAAAAATAATTTTTTATTGTAAATATTTTTATAAAAAAAATGATCAAACACAATTTTACGTTAAAAATTTTATGAGGAATATTTAATTTTTCATGGTCAAAAGCCTAATTAATTTACAAAAAAAAGGGGGTCACAATTGAATCTAACTCAATTCGCCTTACATATAAACTTGTTAGATTAATTTAAATATTTTGAATTAGCAAGATTTATTATGTAATGTGTTAGGTTTAATGTGAAATTATCAAAATAATTTATGTGTTAAATTAACCTTATGAAATTTGATTTTAGATTTAGTAAATCTAAAATCAATCTAAATTAGAGAGCTTGATTACAAATCTAATAATTTATTGATCTATGAATTATTTATTATACAACTAAATTTTTTTCCACAAACTCTTTTAATTATTGAATGCATAAAATAAAAGGAATTTGTCATGGTGTGTTGTTTCTTTCCATGCCTAATGGAGTCGGTGCAACCTGGACAATGATAAAGAAATCAAACAAATTTCTTCCTATGTTTTTAGGTGTCAAAATTTTTTTATTTTTATTTATTATTTTTGACAAATTAAGGTATTATAATTTTTTTTATTATACCTTCAATTTATTATTATACCTTCAATATTATTATTATTAAGTTATTATTAAGTTAATGTATTGCCATATCTAGGTACTCTGCCTTTGGGATTTGAGTTGAGGGTTATAGGAAACAGCCTCTCTACTTCTATGAGGTAGCGGCAAGGTCTGCGTACAATCTACCCTCCCCAGACCCCACTTGTGGGAATATACTGGGTATGTTGTTCTTGTTGTTGTTGTATTTCTAAAAATATAGTGAGTAAATATGTTTGAAACCCTATTAATAATAAGAGTAAAATGTTAAACTTATTATACCGATAACTATTTATACTATATTAAAAGCATGAAAGTCCTTGTAAATATTGTTTGAACTTTTTACCCTTCATTAAAGACTTTTCTTTAGATAAAATCATCATTTTTACTATTTTTAAATTTTTTTTAAGTATTTACTCTTTTATTTATTTAACTTCAAGATTCACTTTTGAATTAGAATTTCGTTATATTTAGAATTTACTCTTGATTTAATACTATTCTATATAAATAATTGTCTAGACTAAGACGGAAGGAAAAAATATTACTAATATTTTTTTAATATTTGAGATTTTGAAATTAATTAAAATTTAAATTATCAAATATTGTGTTTAATAAAAGTCTGTAATGTAACAAATTTTAAAAAATAAAAAGAGTAATTAAAAAGTACGTTGAAAACATTAAACTACTCCTTTTATATTTAGAAGTCTTTTATTGAATTAAATTTCAAGCAATGAATTATTTAACTCCAAATTATTACTTTTTGTATTCATAAACTATTAACATATCTATATTGTAAGTAATTAAATTGATTTTCTCATCTTTGCATGTACATAATAGATTAAATTATTGCATCAAATTAATAGTATTTATTTAATTTTACTTATATGAATCTTATATTTATTTCAATGACAAGTATTATTTATATATAATTTTTTAAGTGACATAATAAATACATACACTAAACTAGTTTTTTAATAAGTGTACAAGTCAACTTTAAAAATATTTATCCAAACACCCCTAAGTTGTTGGGAGGTAGATGATTTAAGCAACAAAAATGTTTATGTACGCATGAACCGAATATATTAACTTTTTAGTTGTTTTTTTTTTAAAAAAAAAATCTTAATCATGTTAAAATAAATTAGGGAATAAACAAAATTTTTGAAAATAAACTATGAACATTGTGATTTAAATTCAAGTAAAAATTTAAAAAGAACAGGCGAATCTCAAGATTAAGTGATCTGCAACATGCTGTCAGATACGTTTAATAAGTCAAGTGACTTATTAATCGTGTTTGGTAGCATGCTACAAACCACTTATTCTCGAGATTCATCCATTTTCTTTAAATTTTCACGTGAATTCATATCACAAAATTTAACATGTTGCAAATCGCTTATCCCCAAGATTTTTCTTTGACTAACAGTCATGTTTGACAGCATGCCACAGATTACTTATCCTCAAAATTTACTTAATTCTCTTTGAAATTTCACGTGAATTCATATCACAAAATTTAACATTTTGCAAATCGCTTCATCCGAAATTCGCCCGTTTCATTCAAAATTTTTTCGTGAATTCATATTAGAAAATTTCAAAGATTCTTTTTAATTTTGTCTATTCCCTCAAAAAATCTTGTGAGTACATGTATCAAAAAATAAAGTAGATTCTTTAAAAATAATCTATCTTTGTCTAAGCAAGTTGACAACACATTTTCCTTGGACGCCTTGTGCTTCAATTCCCTAACGAGTTAAACTTTAATATTTTATTGTTTTCCCATATATAATATCAAATCAAATCTTCAGTAGTGACGATGTCAAAAGTTAATTAGAATTTCAAAAAATATTATACTAGACGTTTTGGCAAGGTTGCATCTCCAACCTTTTAAACTCGTAGTTAGAGTTTTGGTATAACGATTTTTAGTTCTTGGATAGTATTTTCACACTATTTAAGTTTTACTGAGGTTGTGAAACTTAATTAGCTTAGTTATTTGTTAAAATTGTATTTGTTCAGTTGATTGTGTTGGATTATTGATTCTCCTACTAAAGGATTAATTAGTGTGGGTGTTACTCACGGACATTCGAATCCATAACAAAGTTGATATCAAAGCTTAGGTTCGTTGATCTCATTTTACCAAAACAAATCTAGTAGAGTCCTACAAAATGGTACATAATAGGAAAAGGTTAAAGTAGGAAAGACTTTAGGTGATGATACACTCTTTCGCCCCCTCTTGGGCCTGGTAATGACCAGTATAGAGCATAAGATGCTGACAAAGTTTGTGAAATTGAAGTTGCTAGTATTTCAAGGTATGGAGAGTGAGGATGCGTATGGGTTCATTCTAGATTGTTATGAGAGGCTGCATAATCTTGGAATTGTGCATTAGCATGGATTTGGAGTTTGTATCCTTATAGCTATAGGATGAGGCCAAGTAGTGATGGAGAGTTTTTGGGAATGTTGATTGCCATCTTGCCACCACTTACTTGGGCTCAATTTGACACATTATTTTTAGAGAAGTATGTGCCCCGGACCTTGAGGGATCACAAGAAAGATGAATTCATGGCACTTGAGTAGGGTACATGAATATAGCTACATTTAAGGCTAAGTTTCATGCTTTGTTCAAATATGCCACCTAATTGGTAACTACAAAGACGGAGAACTCAGATGTTTGTTAAAAGTTTGAATTCTCCATTGCAGATTTTATTTGTTCATGATGATCGCTCTAGAAAAGAGTTTCAGTGAGATGACAGACTTTGTTAAGAAAGTCAATGGAGTGAGGATAGCTAGACAGACGGTTGCGAGTAGACCTCAGTCAGGTGATTGTTATTTCAAAATCCAAGGTGTTATGGATTCATAGAACCGGTGTTAATAGCATCGGAAGAACTATGAGCCTCATCAAGAATCTTCTCTTTCAAGCCATCAACACTAGGCACACACACCCTACCTTAGTACCTAAGGGCACCTTCTCCCCCTTGGGAGAAAAAATCTATCTTGCGCTTTCCACCAAGGCCTTCAATTCTAAAAAGGAGGGGTTACGATCTTGCGTCGCTTTCACCTCCTCAACCGAGGGAGTTTCTGAACCATCAATAACCTCAATACCACCATTATCAACCTTTTCTAACCTACCCTCCAACCTAGCCAATCGATGAATCTCCCTAGCAACCTCTTTTCCCCCATTATCAACATGAGCTAGGCTACCTATAGACACCCTACTCAATGCATTTGCCACAACATTAACCTTATAGGGATGATAATGCACACTCATATCATAATCTTTAAGAAGCTCTTACCACCTTTGTTGCCTCAAGTTGAGGTCTTTTTGAGTGAACACATATTGTAGGCTCTTATGATCAGTAAACACATCGACATGCACCACATACAAACAATGACGCCAAACTTTCAAATCAAAAACAACAGCGGCCAATTCAAAATCATGGATAGGATAATTCTTTTCATGCATTCTGAGTTATCTAGAATCAAAGGCTATAACCTTACCATTTTGCATTAAAACACAACCCAAACCAATCTAGGAGGCATCGCAATACACAACAAACCCTTCCAATCCTTCCAGTAGAGACAAGATAGGAGCGGAGATAAGCTTATCCTTTAAGGTTTGGAAACTCTTTTCACACTCATTGGTCCACACAAACTTAGCCTTTTCTGGGTCAACTTAGTCATGGGAAAAGCAATAGAAGAGAACCCATTCACAAACCCCTGGTAATAACCTGCTAAGCCCAAGAAGCTTCTAGTATCACGGGGTCAAAGGTCTAGGCCAATTTGTAATCTCCTCCATTTTCTTAGGATCCACCTTAATACCATCCCCAACACCACATGACCTTGAAAGGCAGCCACTTTCAACCAAAATTCACACTTTTCAAACTTGGCATACAATTTTTCTTCCCTCAATCTTTGAAGCACCAGCCTCAAATAATGCACATGCTCCTTCTCATTATGAGAGTAGATCAAGATATCATCAATGGAAACCCCAACTAACAAATCAAGGTAGGCTTTAAAGACCCTATTCATAAGATCCAGGAAGATAGCCGGTGCATTGGTCAACCTAAAAGAGATAACCATAAATTCATAATGCCCATACCTAGTCTAAAAGGCCGTGTTGGGAATGTCATACTCCCTCACCTTCACTTGATGATACCTGGACCGAAGATCAATATTAGAAAAGTTACTAGACCCTTGAAGTTGGTAAACCAAATCATCAATCCTTGGTAGCGGATACTTATTCTTTATGGTGACCCTAGAAGTTACCGGTAGTCAATACACATTCTAAGGGACCCATCCTTCTTCTTCACAAACAACACTAGTGCACCCCAAGGTGATTGGCTAGGCCTAATAAGACCCTTCTCCAACAAGTCCCTCAATTGCTCCTTCAACTCCTTTAACTCCATCAGGGCCATACGGTAAAGGGGAATAGAAATGGGTTGAGTATCAGGGAGGAGGTCTATACCAAAGTCTATTTCTTTTTTGGGAGGAACTAAAGGAAGGTCATTTGGAAAGACATCTAGGAACTCATTAAACACCAGAACTGACTCCATTGGAAGGACTTTGGACTCAACACCCCTAACCCTCACAAGATGATAGATACACCCCTTAGAGATCAATCTTTGGGCTTTAATGCAAGAGATAAACCTACCCTTGACCACCACATCATGACACTCCCACTCAAGAATGGGTTCATTTGGGAATTGAAATTCGACCCTACGGGTTCTACAATTAATAGAGGCATAATATGCATGCAAGCAATCCATCTCGAGAATGATATCAAAATCAACCATATTCAACTCAACAAGATCACAAGGCAATATTTTATGCAAGATGCAAATGGGATAATTTCTCTAGTCCTTTCTAGCAATAATAAATGCACCAATGGGAGTAGATACCTCATAAGACTCACACAAAAATTCGGGCTCAACATGAAACTTTTGGGCAACAAAAGGAGTAACAAAAGAAAGAGTTGCACTTGGGTCTATCACCATATACATCAAAGTCAAGGCAACATCGGGTGCCTCATTCCCACCTTTCCTTTCTTGATCAACATGGCCACCTTGACCTTGAGGAAGACCCTCCTTGCCTTTGCTTCGAACATAAGGGCAATCAACATGCTTATGATTAACTCTTCCACACCCATAACACGCATTCAAATCCTTTAAGTATTTGCCATGATGATGCTTTTCACATTTTGGGAATTTTGAAATACTCACCCCACCATTACTGCCTTGGAACCTCGGGTTACCCATTCCATCAATAGAAAGCCTCTTGTTTGGAGCACTATAGGACCGTTGGCCTCGAAATTCATGATCTTATTGGGGATGCTCACCCTTAGCACTTTGGAGACCACCTCAAATCGGGCCCTCTTAAACTCCCTACTCATTATTCGAGCATATGGGCAATCAACTATCTTGTGGTCCATATTACCACACCCATAGTAGGCACCCATGTTCCTCAAACATGTGTCGCCATATCCCCTCCCACACCTTGGGCATCTAGGATGAGTCACTCCTCCACGGATCCTGACCTTGGAAAATGGATGCCTACCTCCTATTCGGGCTCTCTTAGCCCTTCCCTCTCCACTCTTAACATTTTGAGTCTCAAGGGTACCCTCCTATAAGTTGAGTTGGGCAGTCAGGGTCTTAGCAAACACCCATAGAGCATTGCGAACCTATGCATTTGAAATATCGCCGTCCTGAGTAGCCTGAGACATATTATGAAATGAAACTGTTAGGGATTAGTAATATGCCCTAGAGGACCTAACTCTACCGTATGATATAGATTTTGAAGAACTGAAACATTTCCTAAAACTCCTTATAGCCTCTTACTCACAGTCTTGGTGCACTTCACAACCATGAATAAGACGCTAATTGACACAGTGTGTTGAATGCCGAGGACCATTAACAACTTATGCTTTGATACCAAGTTTGTCACAACCCAAGCTTAGGGATTAGATGTGACACAATGAATGGGGAACTCGAAAGGACCCCAAACAAGGAGCTTAACATATCATTATACATCCTTGGTCGCGAAAGCAATAAAACATTAATAATGAATAGAAATAAGGGAAAAAGGGGATAAGGAAAGTCTTTCATATCATAAAACATCAAAGAGTGAAAGAGAGTCAAGCTCAAGCATAATTACATAAGTTATCTAACAACACCTCTAAACATAGAACTAGTGGGGGCCCAGACAAGCAACCAGGACCCTCATAGTCAAAATATACAAAAAAGGAAAGAGTCTTTATACATAGTATAAGATCAAGTACATTGTCCCTGAAATTGAAGACTCACCAACTTGCGTTTTAGAGATAGTACTAGCCATAGGAATGATGAGGATAATTGTGAGGAGCTTTGGTTCCTACATGCTAGCATCATATAGGCGTAGAGTATGCGTTAATATGTTTAAATGTACTAAATATGCAGGATACAGTGCAGCAAGAGATAGGCAATATCCCAATGGATAGCATAATAACACTATGACATGTGTGAATGATACTTGAAGTAAAACATGCTTATATATTATATATTACATGTGAAGGAAGATACCATCATCATAGACAAAGCAACTTAGTACTTAGAATCCAAGGTAGTACTATCTCTACAAAGCAAGTTGGTGAGTCTCAATTTTGGGAATAATGTCTTTGATCTTATGCTATGTATAAAGACTCTCTTTCCTTTATTCTATGTTTTGACTATGTTTAGAGGTGTTGTTGGACAAGTTATGTAATTGTGCTTGAGCTTGACTCTTTTTGACTCTTTGATGTTTTATGATATGAAAGGTTTCCCTTAGCCCCTTTTTCCCTGATTTCTATTCTCTATTGTTGTTTTATTGCTTCCGCGACCAAGAATGTGTAATGATATGCTAAGTGGATTTTTTGGGTTCCCTTCGGGTTCCCCATTCGCTGTGTCACGTCTAGGCCCTTGGCTTGGGTCATGACACCTCAAATATCAAACAACTCAATCACCAAAATAGGATTTAGAGGGAGCTCATGTTTGTGTGTGACTCCACTTTCCTTTGACACCTATCACAAGCTTTGGCATAATCACGAGCATCTTGGTGGATTGTGGGCGAATAATACCCAAATTGCAAAATCTTATGGGCTGTTCAAATCCCAATATGGTGCCCACCCACAAGTGATGAGTGACAAGCTTTAGGTATGCTCACCATTTCCATCTCAGGGACATATCGAATAATCCCGTCAGCACACACACGGAATAAGTATGGGTCATCCCAAAAGAACTTCCTCACATCATGCATAAACTTTCTTCTTTGATACGTGTTCAAGTTAGGAGGTACAATGTCACTCACCAGATAATTTTCATAATCTGTGAACCAGGGTATAAGATCATATGATACTGCCAACACTCTTTCATCAGTAAGGGAGTCATTAATCTCAAGACCATCATCAAACTGCACCATTACCCCATCCTACAATCTAGATAGGTGATCGACAACTTAATTGTCTAACCCTTTTCTGTCAATAAAATTGAAGTTGAACTCTTTTAAAAGAAGTACTCATCTTATCAATCTTGCCTTTGCATACTTTTTGGCCATCAAATACTTCAGTGTTGAATGGTCAGTGTGCACTATCAGTTTGGCTCCTAATAAATTTGAGTGAAACTTTTCAAATGCGAAGACCAATGCAAGCAACTTTTGCTTGTGATAGTGTAATTCCTTTGAGTTGTGCTCGGGGCTTTGTTGGCTTAGTATACATGAGGTAAGACTTTCTTCTTACGATGTCTCAAGACCACACCTAATGCAACCCGGCTAGCATGACACATTATTTCAAATGTCTTAGACCAATCAGGAGCTATAATAATTGGTGCTGAGATCAACCACTTTTTCAATTCTTCAAAGACTTGCATATATGCATCATCAAACACAAACTTGGCATCTTTCTCTAATAGTTTGCATAATGGGTGTGAAATTTTGGGGACATCATTTTTGAATCGTCTGTAAAACCCTGCATGCCCCAAGAAACTTCTAACACCCTTTACTGAGATGGGTGGTGGAAGCTTCTCAATTACCTCAATCTTATCTCTATCTACCTCAACGCCTTTACCTGAGATTCTATGGGCCAACACAATACCTTCTTTAACCATAAAATGGAACTTCTCCTAATTTAATACCAAGTGACTTTCCACACATCTTTGGAAAACATCATGCAACTGTTCTAAGCAATAGTCAGATGAGTGTCCAACCATAATGAAATCATCCTTGAATACCTCAATAATGCTTTCCACCATATCCGAGAAAATAGACCCTTTGGAATGTTGTTGGGGCATTACGCAATCCACATGGCATCCTTTCAAATATGAATGTACCATATGGGAATGTGAAAGTGGTTTTCTCCTGATCTTCTGGAGCAATGATAATCTCATTATAGCAAGAATTCCCATTAAGGAAACAGTACCATCCTTTTTTTACAAGTCTATCAAGCATTTGATCCATGAATGGCATAGGGAAATGATCCTTCTCTGTTGAGGCATTGAGCTTTCTGTAGTCCATACATACCCTCCATTCAGTGGCTGAAATCATAGGAATCAATTCATGTTTAGCATCGGGTACCACTTTGATACCCTCTTGTTTTGGAATACACTGCAATGGAATCACCGATTCACTTTCAGCAATTCGGTAGATTACTCTTGCATCTAACCACTTGAAATTTCCTTGTGAACTACCTCTTACATAGGGGGTTCAGATGCCTTTGATGCTCGATGATAGACTTGTACTCTTTAACCAACTAGATTTTGTGAGTGCATATCCTCTGAGGAATACCGATGATATCTGCAATAGTCCACCTAATAACCCTTTTAAATTGCTTGAGCACTGCCATAAGAGCATTTGCTTGCCCCTCACTCAAATCCACAACTATGATGACCAGTAATGTATTGTTCTCTCCTAAGAATGCATACTTCAAGTACGATGGAAATGCTTTCAATTCCAACACTAACAGCATCTCTATAGAAGCTTTTGTGGGTGGCGCCTCGCAATTCTTCAAGTCTAGCTCCAACTTGGTCTGACGTTTAGGGCCAAATGACAACCCAAGAGCATTTACTGTCTCCTCATAATCTGGGATACTAGCACTATCAAAGTTCATCAAGACTACCTCAGTGTCAACTCCTAGTCGTAGCTCAATAGGTACTTTTGACTCATCATCATCATCAACAGTTTCAGTCATCGAAACTACCCTCAGATCATAGTTCTTCCTTTCTTATTGACAAACATTAAACACGACCTCTTCTTCCCCAAATTTGAATGTGAGTAGCCCTTTCTACATATCAACTAGAGAGTGTCCCGTAGTTAAGAAAGGCCACCCAAAAATTATAGGAACTGGAAATCAACCTTATAGTCAAGTATAACAAAATTTGCGGGAACTATAAATTTGTCTATGTTTACCAACACATCATAAAGTACTCCATGGGTTTCTTGACTGTTCTGTCTGCCATTAGTAACCACATTTTTGTAGGAGTAGGAGTTCCCAAGCCGAGTTTCTTGAAGATGCCAAGTGGCAACATGTTGATGCTAGCACCCAAATAACAAAGTGCTTTAGCAAATTCTACCTCTCCGATAGTGCATGGTATAGTGAAAGCACCTGGGTCTTCACGCTTTTGGACTAATGACTTGGTGGTGATAGCACTACAATGTTGAAGATCATGGGAAAGAGCTTGACTCGCTATCCACTTCTTTATGACCAAGTCCATTATGTACCTTACATAACTCGGCATCTTCTCTAAGGATTCAATAAAAGGGATGTTCACCGATAGTTTCTCGATTGTTGATAGGAAATGCTCAAGGTTTCTCTCCTCCTCCCTCTTCTTGATTCTTTGGGGAAAAAGGGGAGGAGGTCTTGGGAAGGTCTTATACTTCCTCGGTCTCTTACCCTCTTCAACTATCTTATTCTTCACATCATTATCTCTCTCGACTGCACCCCTCCTCATGCTGTCTTTCTCATGCACATTTTCTACTTTGGCCAGTATGGAAGGTTCAATGGTAATTTTACCTCCCTTAGTTGTAATTGCCATACAATGTCCCTCATTCTTAGGGTTTTGGGCCATGTTGCTCGGCAAAGTACCCTTTCAGCGTTGACTTAATGGAACGGGCACTTGACCAAATTGTTGTTTGAGTTGCTTGATAGCTGCCGAATGAGACTCGATCTTTTAGTTGAAGCTTGGAATATCCGATTTCATCCCTTTCAAAGTCTCATCTTAGTTCTCCGCTTTCTTCAACAATTTTTCAAACATCTCCTCGATCTTTGAATTACTAGAACCAGCTTCATGATTATTGATCTGATGTTCACGCTCCAATAAGAAAGCGGTCACTGTCAGCAATTAATCTAACTTAAGGTTAGGGTCGAATCCACAGAGAATATAGGGTTTGACTACAAGAATTCACTATCAATCATTTTGAGTATCTATAAATAGAATCTCTAAATAGGGGGGGGGCAGGTTTGTGATTGAAGAACAAAAACCAAAATAAACATCATACTAAGATGCAAGAAAACACACAATTTTAGGGACATCTTGGGAATTGTGTTCCCTATGGTTCGTTGACTCGTTTACCCTAGAAAACATAACTACAATTGGAAATTCGCATGCAGGATAATAACTTAGGTTCTTCCAGCCCTCTTGTGAAGGTGAATCGAATTTCACCATGGCACTTGGTTGGCAACCATGGTGTGTGAGCTAACTATTACCTATTGTCCCAGTCAACCTACCCTTGGTCAGGTTTGGTTTATTAGACGAGAAAATATCAATCCAATCCTGTCATCTAATTCCTTTTTCTTATTCGTCACTACCTTGGTCTAGATCGTGATAGTAGGCGGGGTTTGGTGTTGGCCACCACCAAACAACAATCAAAATGAAGGGAAATAAACAATACATG
>JAPFFP010000008.1:969769-988138 GCA_026153255.1 Solanum medicagineum | reverse complement strand
ATTTTCAAAATTTTGGTCAAAATTTATTTCATTTGACTTTTAAAAGAAAATTGTGACAACTTAAAAGAAATAGAGGAAGTATATAAGTTAATATAAAAAATAGAACAATTAATATATATAAATAAATAAATTCTATATAAAATAAATATATATGTCACGTAATTCATGTATAATTTTAATCAGCTATCAAATGTTAAATAATTAAATTACAATAATTAATTCTTTTGTTTGTCAAACTATTAAAGTCCAAATTTTACAATAATTTTCCCTTGCTTGTTTGCTTTGATCCAATGAAAAAAAAAAAAACTTAATTTTCGCATAAGTAGAAGAAAAGTTGGAGGAATTATTTAACTTTAAAAGTCAATCTAATAAAAAGAAAATCAATTCTTAAAATTCTATATTAAGAATGATAATATTATTGAGTATTTATTATTTAATTGTACATTAATTTTAGATAATTAAAATACATATTCAATAGATTCATGAGATATGACCTCATGATGGGTCAGTGGGAATGGCCCATAATAGTGAGATAAAATATTTCTTCTTGAATTTTATAATTTTTTTTAGTTCTTTAAAAATGGGCTAAGAAAAGAACATCCTCTTCTCGCGATTCTTGTTGATATTCGAGAAAGTAGCTCTCGACACGAGGGATATACAAGAAAGACCTGCTTTAGATCATTAAGTCTCTTTTATTTATGTTTCTATCAATGAAGAATTTGACCAATTTTCAAATTTAATTTGATTACGTGATTCGTTAATTAATTATTTGATAGCTAATTAGATAATCTTTAACTTTTTTCTCTTCATCTGCAAAGGGTTCGGGTTCTCAATCCAAATCAGTCTCATGTAAGTTGTCAAAACTGAGATTGAGAATTCAAGTCCCTCCTTTTGCTCCCAGATTTGTGGTTTAGTGGAATAGATTAATTGCTAGAGACAAGAACGAATGAATCTAGTTTCGAGAGTATAACCTAATTTTAATTTCTTTTTAATATTTAATCATGTAATTAATATTTGAAATAAATATTAATTATACTTTATTGAAAACATTCAAAAATCTAAGAAATTAGAAAAAAAAATTCAAAAAAAAACTCGAGATTGAAAAACTTGAGTTTATTTAATTCGAGTTGTTTTATGAATCTAAAAGTCTGACACTAATATTTTAATTTAATATTTAAAAATTTTAAGCCAATCCAATCTATGTATAACCCTAAATATAACAATTATAGATTCAATAATAAATTTAAAATTCATAAATTACATTCTGACTTCACCTCTTATTACATTATCTTATTGATCTTTTTTTTTTTAGAAGAGAAAACTATTAAAAATACCTTTAAACTTAGCACAAGTTACTAGTTTCATTCCTAAACTATTGATAGTCTTAAAAACACCCCTTAACTTGACTAACTTAACTAAAATACCCTCTGAACTATCACAAATGTTAAAAATACCCTTAGATTGGCAAGATTTTAGCATGTATTTCACTCGGTTTGTTTCAAGATCAAGGGTACATTTAAGTTTAGTTAGTCAACAGAAGAGATATTTTTAACATTATCAATAGTTTAGAGATAAAACTAATAATCTGTGTCAAGTTTAAAAGTGTTTTTAATACTTTTCTGTTTTCAGAACTTTGGAATTTCTAGATTGGCGCATATGGTTGAGCTACGTACAAATGGAAGACAACCACTTCAGCCACAAAAAATTTAAATTCGAATTTGGAGTTTCCTTTTATTTTTCTTTTGTTCTATGTAACTTTTATTTTTTTAATACCTTCTTGGCCTCAAAAATGATATATTTAACGTAACACACAAATTTTTTAAATATTTGATCATTGAAGCAATGCACAAAAATTACATCCTATATCTTCTATTTCAAAATAACCCCCAAAAATAATAATAATCCAAAACTACAATTTGAATAAAAATAACTTAGTCTAAAATAGCCCCTGCAATTACATACATTTAAATCTCAACAAAATGAAAAATAAAAATATATTATTTTCTTGTTGTCTTTTTTCTATTTTTACATATATATATATATACACACACAATATTTAAATGGATAAGTGAGTAGTCCAAAGAGCTAAAAGTCCCTTGAGCAGTAAGAAATGACAATTTTGATCAAGTCAATAATGAATAATATATAAACTTTTTAAAAATAATGTTATTTTTAATAAGCACAATTATTAAAATAGTCTGTAGAGTACTTGTTGTTGTTGTTATTTTTATAAATAATTTGATATAAAAATGTAAAATAAATTGTTAAAGCAGCAGTATACAAATGAATTAAAAAAAAAGAATAATATTCATAGGCACCTAATATTTACATTAATTTAATTTAATATTTAACTAATTAAAGATATTTTTGCCACAAGGGATAGCTCGGATAATAAGTCTCCTCCATTTACGAATTTAAAGTTATGACTTTGAGTAAAAATAATAAAAGATGAAGCACATAGAATTTTTAGAAAACTAAAGATAGTCTTATCATTTCTTATTATAACTTAAAAGCTTGATATAATATGTTATTTCAGGTAGATTAGTACAGAGTAGCAATTTTTTTTACTATTTATTTATAAAATTATTGCGTATATCTAATTTTTAGAAGTTCGAAAAAGAACAGTCTGTAAAGCACATGGTGCTTATCTTAATTAATTAAAATTACCTAAGAATAAATGTATACAAAGCACTGGATGTGTCTATTTACAATTCACTAAAATTAATTAATATATAATAATCAGGGATTATGCATTACACGAGTGTTTGTTACATATTTGGATTCGACATGATCTTAATTAGTACGGTCTCCAATTAAAAATTAAATAATTGATGGAGCAAATTTGGGGTCTCAACATAATACTCGAGTTTATCGTACTGAACTTATTTTGTATAATTAATATTTTTTAAATAATTTGAAAATTATTATTACATAAAAAGTGGATTTTTTACCTAATATGTCTTTAAAGAGCAAAGGTTGTGGTTTCCCAAGGGTTCTTAAGAAAAAAAAAAGATAATGCCATAATTGCTACTTTCGCCGTTCTAAAATAATATCTACCCACCTTTTTTTAAAAATTTATTTTACATATGTCGTCAGCATTGCTACTTTGCCATACTCTGTCGATATATGATATTATAATTGTATCACATAAAACTAAACTTAATTCTCTTTGATACTTCGTTAGTATATTAATACTCTACCTGTTTCATATAGGATTGGACTATTTCTTAAAAAATATTTTAAAAAATCACAATCTTATTTATTAAAATCTGATAATATCTATATTTTCTGATGGTATCAAATAATTTTACCCAAGCACAATCTGAGGTATGAAAATATGAGGATAACCACTAATAAATTCTTTTTTTGAGTTAAAAGTATAATTTTTCCATTTAAATTAATTAGAAAAAGTTTGAAAATGGATTTTTTTAAAAAATCCAAAATAGAATTATTGGTCTTCAAAATGCCAGTTCACATTAGGTGTTTTAGTGCCTTTCATTTCAAGAGCATATCATATATAATTGGTTCTACACAAATGTCATTCACAAGCACCTTTTTTTTTTCCAATTAATTTTAAGTTGTCATTTCATCTTTTTGGATCTGTTTTCGTCTCTCTAATTGACAATTATTCTTCTTTTCTTACCTTTTTTGGACCGCAGGAATTGGTTATTGGTCACACACCAAATATATGATTATATTATGGATGGTTTCTTATAGAAAAAATCACTTAAAAATGAATTTAATTGTGAAATTATTTATTAAAAATATGAGCTCAAATTTACTCGTGTCCCTTACTTTTTTTTCCATGTACAATGTTAGCATCATTATTTTGTGATACTCTGTCAGTATATGATAGTATAATATTATAGCGGTTAGGATTGAGCTTTTTTTTAAGAAATAATTAAGAGAAAATGATTAAAATCGTAATCTTATTTATTAAAGTCACAACTATGATAGTATGTATGTATATATATTCTTTGAACACTTTGATTGTATCAAAGAGTTCCATTGAAGCAATTATTTCTTTCATTTTGATATCATCAAAGTATATATATACCTTCATGATATTAAACGCGTAAAAATAACTAAATTATACAGTATGGAAATAAGGGAATAGACGCTTGTATATGATTTCTCTTTTGAATTAGAAGTGTTATTTTCCCTTTCTTATATAAAGAGATATCTTATATGTTAATTTATTTCATGCTTTTAAAATAATTAATTGAAGATAAATTAAGTGGCCACCAAGGCAAAATATGGAAACACTTGTCTAGTATAGTTGTTTTATTTTAATTTTTAATAAATAAATAAATAATAGTTGTTATGAGAGACAAATCTTTTCTCAATCCTCTCGATATCCTCTTGTTGAATTTTTTTTCTTTTAAAAAAAGTGGTTCTAATTTTTTTATTGTCAAATCTGTATTATACTTTTGGTATATATTCTAGTCACCATTTTACATTTCTTGATAAAAGTGAAAAAAAAATTAGTTAGTTGCTAACACGTCTCTATAAAGTGTGGTCCTCTCAAACTATGTAAAATAAGTACTACTAAATTTTGCTTAAAAAGTGACATATAGTAAATACAAAGACTTTTTCCATTTGTCTTTCACTTTTTCATAATTAATATCCACAAGGAAAATAAAGATATTTTTAGTCTCTATAACAATGATGTACTCTACTGATTATTTTTTAATTAAAAAAATTAGAAACATTACACGAATAAGTAAATATATACTAGTTATCAACTAATATAGATATAGTTTGAAATAATTACGGCTTGCGACTAACATTTTTGTATAGTTACAATTTGAGTTTGTACAACGAACGATATCAAATATACAAATACTGTGAATTGTATAGCAAATTATACAAACGTTAAGCGTGAATTGTGTAGGAAAATGTATCAACACTATACAAAAACTGCAAACTATATAAACGTTGCGCGAATAGTATAGCAAAAATTCACAAACACTGTGAATTGTATAGCGAGTTTGTCACGCCCCGAGGCTACACCCTGGACGTGGTCGGCACTCGGAAACCATTTCTGGTTCCAAGCGAAACACTTGACCTGGCTACTTACTCAGCGGAAGACTCATAATAGTGGAAAAAGGCTAATTAAAAGTAATAAGAAGCTTCATATGTGTATGCATAACTGAATGAAAAGGCTTTTAAGCAATGTCTGAATAACTAAAAAATGAAATACTAAACATGGTCTATGGAACCTCTACAATCACTTTCTGAAAGGACTACTGAGACAGGCCGGAAGTAGTCAGCACTGAAAGTAAATGCTGAAATAAAATAACATGAACATAGGAGCCTCGGACTTAGAAGAGGCCTCACCAATAACTGATAGCTTTCAGGTTTTCAACAGAGCGGCTGCTGAGGAACTCTGTCACCTGCGTCTGCATCATAAAAAGATGCAGGTCCTAAGGATGTCAGTACGTAGAGGTGTGTAAGATGGCTAAAATCTTTAAACAGTATATCATAAATGCTTCTCAAAACATAATCATGAGTCATAGTTAATTAGCAATAATCGTCCAGGCTGGTATGCTGAAAATAACATGCTAAAAATAATATGCTAAAAACAATAAGTAAAACATAATTTTCTTAGCTTGGGGAATTTCTCTAACCGACAATCACCACTATGGGTTTCGTGGTGATACAACGTCTTTCCCACGCTGCCACAGCCGTCCCGTACTTTGCCGGTGTAGGGGACGAAGTGCTAGGGGAGTGGATTCATCCCAAATCTGGGTCATCTCAATGGCCAAAGAGGAATGTACTATAGGACAATCCTATCCTATGTTGGCTACATAGTTTATGAGTATGAGTAATTTATTCTACTCTTACCATATCGATTCTCAATACTACTCCCAAAATGTCTTTACTTAGCTCATATTGGTTTCTCGGGAACTTAGCCCAACTTTTCTACTAAGCTTTCTCAACTGAAGTATTTATCTTTACTGACACTAATATCATTCATGAACTTTAAATCATGCTAGATTACTCAATTAAGGTACCAAGAAAATCTTCAAGAAAATCGTTCTTTCACTTGGTTCAAACTAAGTTTTTCTTTTCTTGAGATAATACCTAGATATTCAGAAAAACTCATCAAATATAAATCTTAATCATAAATAAATATTACTTTGATAACAATTCTTTAAATAAGATCATATAGGGACCAAGAATTGTAATATTCTTCAATAATTTACGCATACGTAAAGAAATTGTACTAAATTTCCACATACTTTTTCAAGAACAAAATCTCAATCCAAACTCGAAACTTCTAGGATGAAAACTAGGTTATACTTTTCTAAAATATTCTAAAGTAATGATTTTAGAGCGGTCTTACATACCTTGGAATGAGTTCTTGAGGGATTGGAAGAATTATCTTGAATGCCCTAATTGTTCTTGAATCTCTAGGCTTGAAGTTCTGAGAAGGGTTTTTTGTTTTTGAGAGAATGAAAGAGTAGAAATACGATTTATGGACAGTTTACGACTTAAAAACGGACTAATTTAGGATGTGAGGTGTGGGAAAAGTCGAAATTGCCCCTTCCCATTAAAAGAATAAAATCTGCTTCGGAAATACACTAGTGCGCGACGCGCACTAGTGTTATTTCTCACTTTTTTGTAAATTTTCAAAAAATCACTAAGTCTGGTTTCGTGTTCTCTCCGCGTCACGGAGCGGACGCGGAAATCTCACTGTTTCTAAATTTTTTTGGAAAAATTAATTTACGTTTTTTTCAGTTTTTGTCAAGTCGAGACCATTTTTCGACTCAATTTTTCGCACTGATCACAAATTCGATCTCGAATTTGCAAAGGGAGCATGGGAAGACACGTTACGCGTAAGGTTAATTTCGTCATTTCACGAGGTGTTACAGAATTATACAAACATTGCGCATGAAATTTATAGCGAAATATACAAACGTTGTACAAAAACTGTGAGTTGTATAACGAATTATACAAACGCTATATAAAAATTGTATAGTGAATTATACAAATGTTTTGTGCATTATATAACGAAATATACAAACATTGTTATAGCTATAGTTATGAAATGTAATTATCCAAACTATAAATATGAAACATAATTAAGATATTTTTAAATGACTGGATGCGAAAATTCATCAAGTGAATTAGTCCTCAAATTCTTGATGATTAACTGTCATAAGAGTTCTCTTTTCACCAAATAATTTTTAAACCTATGATATAGTTTTGAAAGATTTAGGATGAAGGTATTCATGAAAAGGTGATTATGCTTAATTTCATAAAGCTAATGATAAGGTAAATGTTAGTTAGGAGACAACCTTTGCCATCTAAGCAAAAATATGTCTTTTTGTTGCTATGTATTTGATCATAATTAAGAAATTAAATGCATATCTCCATAAAATCTTTGATACAATTACTATTCTAATTGACACTAAACAAATCAAAATTTGTTGATTGATACGTGTATTAAGACAATAATTATCATAACCTCCAAGAAGTAAGTAATTCTTGCTGTGCTAATAATTTGATAATCTGTATTTTGGTGTATCTTTGTGCTTCCCACTTTCATGGGAGCTATAAATTATTAGGGTTGAAGAAAAAAAACCAATAAAAAAAATAAACATATAATTTTAGGTGGCCTCAAAAAGGTGATGCATATGAAGATATTAGAATGTCTACCCACCAAACTAAGGAAGATAAGCAAATTTGTCCATAATAATTTTGCTATGATAATTTGAAGATCTTGAAATATAATATTTTTGAGATTTTATATAGCTTTCTTACAAAAAATAAAAAGTTTAAAACTAACTTTTACTTGCTTTAAAGTAAAAATCGTCAATTTATTATTCTAAGCTTATTTTGTATTGTAAGAGACGAACCCAATGAGAAATCTGACTATATTAAAGTTGCATTAGACCTAAAATCTATTTCTTCACATGATATCAGAGCGGATTTCTATATTAAATCACGCACACACTAAATATCTCGTTTTAGACGTAAACCTTCACCTCTTGAATAATTTTTGTAAGATTAAATTAAGCTCAAAATTTATTCATTTCACGCAATGTCACCATCTTTAAAAATAATACTAATCTTTTCTAGTGGAAAAAAACGAGATAAGTTTTCAGTAGCTTTTTCAAAAAAAGTTACTCCATATTCATTGAATTTCGAACAATCCCATTATAAAAATTTTGTACATTATGACAAAGCATTGTATGCATTCGATATAGTTGAACACCTAGTACTTCACACACAAATGATATGATCATACGAAAAATAAGATAAGTTTTTCATAGCTTTTTTAAAACGAATTACTTCATATTCATTGAATTTCGAACAAACACGTTATAAAATATTTAACACTATGACAACGCATTGTACGCATTCGATATAATTGACCACCTAGTACTTCACGTACAAATGATATGGTCATATGAAAAATATAAATATATCACAAAATGCAACCACATATATAATATTACACATATATCATAACCCAATTTCCAATAAAGCATTTTTTCCCCACTTGCCAAATCTAGGTCCCTTTGATTAAAACTTGACCATAATATATATATACCCCACTCACATGCAAATGTAATTTTATAAATATGGTCTCACCACATACTAATTTGTCACCTTATTGCTTCTGTAGCATTTGACTTGAAAATATACAATTCCCTAAAGTTCCCACAAGTCACTTTGCCAACCATTCCAAATTTTTGATCTATTTTTAATTGGAAATGTTACTTGAATTAGTGAACTTAGTCCATTAATTATCTTTTATAGTTGTAGTTTTAAAATTTTACCTAGAATAATGTTATTTTGAAGTTTTATAGTAGATATGTAAAACTATTTGGTTCTTTCAGATTGTTTAACTTGGGTTGATGACGCTTCATGATGACTTGTTTCTCTGACTTTTTCGCTTCAATAGCAGAAGAAAAGAAGTCAAATTCGTCATGGGGCAATCTTCTTTTGTAGTTCTCGCTTCCTTTTTCATCTCCTCGATAAGCTCAAATTGATTGTCACATTGAAATCCTATCATTATGCAAAGATATAATATATGTGTTGATACACTTCATATTCATGGATACAGTTGTTGTGCTCACGAATATAGTATATCTCGTTATTATTATGCGTAAAGATACAATAATTATGCATGTTCGCGGATACACTTATTGCTCTCATGGATACAACATCTCACTATTATTACGCGCACAAATACTGTGTATTTCATTATAGAGATATTGCATACACATGAATACATTTATTTTGCATTCAAATACGCTATACTATTATTACGCATACATATACAACGTATGCCGCGACAAGAATATTATATATGTGTGAATACACTTATTCTACACGTGGATACATTATATTACGTGTACGAATATATTATATTTTGCTACAATACTTTGAAATTAAAGTACTAATACCATATTTCATTATTATTACGTGTATGAAAACAATATATTTTGCTACATTTTGAAATTAAAGTACTACTATTATAATTCACAATTAATTAAAACAATGTCGTAATTTTTCTACAAACAGCACTACTTACAAACAAAAAAAAATCCTTTTTAATTTATTGTCATGAGAATAATGAAGATCCCACCTGACCATATATTGAGTAGAATTTTTAATATTTTTGTTGTCAGATAATTAATTCTTGAATATTGCATGGATAATCAATAAAGATATGATCATGATTCTCTTAATTAATTAACCAGGGTAATTAATAAAGATTAAGAAGGAGACTAATTAGTGTGCTGTGTTGAAAAGCATGTGGCCATATATTTGTCTTACCTACTTTAAACTATTTAATATTATTTATGCAAATCTTTGGTTTGTTAAGAGTAGTCATTGTCAAATCATTGATATTTAAAAGTCATTTGGAGTTTAATGTCTTATAATTATCGTCATCAGAATCATATTCCAGTTGATTTTTGGCTATATTTTAAAACTCAATTCATTAAAAAAAATGTTTACTATGTGCTCACTTTCAACGTGTGGTCCAAGATCAACGATGTTTCCTAAGCTTCTTATTCGATCAATAAATTTTGAAATTAAAATTTGAAAAGTCAAAATTTTGAAATTGACATTTAAATTGTAATTTCTATTCATTTAATTAATAAATATAATTATTAGAACGATAAAATCATCGACAAACACTTAAACTTGACTGCACTTTTCACTTAGACGTATCAGCTAAGATTAGTTCCCAGTAAACACCTTAATCACCCAACATTTGAACCCCTTACACATTTTATTTTCTTGACAAAGCCTGTGAGGGTCATGCAAAAGGGGAGCGTGAGAGTTAGCGGTGTGCAAAAATTGAACAGACCAATAAATTGAACCAAAAAATGTTATTGGTTTATTGATATCGAGTTATTGGGTTAATGGATTTTTTAATCATTTTACAAAAAAAATAATCGAATTATCAGTTCAGTTTTGGGTTATTGGGTAAACCGATGACCCATTAAAACTATAATAATTTACTACTTTATCCTTTCATAAATATTAAATATTAATAATTTAATATCACGTGATACTAAATCGATACTCGTAAGCCATGTATATGCTTGGTTTCCAATGTATAACCCTTATGTTGGAAAATAAATTAGAATATGAGATCAAATATTGCATATTATTAAGTTTAGGTGCACAATTGATTTGTTTGTTTTATTGTATTTCATCTTATTGCGTCAAATTGTTAGAGAAGTCACATATTTATTTTATGAGTATTTTCTTCTTGGGTAAATAAAAAATCGAATCATCAAAAATCAAAAACCAATTATAAAAAATATCTTATTAATTTGTTATTGATTTAACATAGTTAAAAATCAAAAGTCAAAAAATTAAACTAATAATACATAAAATCGAACAGATCAATGCACATCCAGTAAGAGCCTTATTTCCCCATCTGCAACTTATCATTAACACCATTAACGACACTCTCCAATAAAGTTCCAATTCACAATTTCTCTTCCATTTATAAATCCTAAATTCCTAAATCACAATATTATAAAAATTATTACTATACAAATTTAAATCTTGAATTCGTACGTCGTACCACTTGTTGATAAACAAGTGGAGTACATAACGTTGAAAGAAGTGTGATCGTGGCACACTTTGATAGTAATATTTCCTCCTTAAGATGATTGGATGATAAATATTGGAAATTGTGTAAGACGTATCAGTTTCTTCTTTGCTCTTTTTCTAAAAAGAAAATATTTTTGTCCTTTCAAAATAAGTTTCGCAAAAAAATTTATTTCAAATAATTATTTTTTAAATCAAATATATATATTTAATTATACTTTTATATTTTATTTTCTTAAAAAATATTTATATTTTAAAGAAATTATGGAATATATTTTTAATTAAAATAATTATACCTAGGATTATTGTACACACACTGTTTGACTTTAAGGGTCCTTCCTACGTTTTGGACCATATTTCCAATTGTCACTTCGAATTACGAAAAATTTGACTATGGACCACGTAACTATTATTTTCTTCAATCATTATTTTTAAGTCAAAAAATATTAAATTTAATTATTTCAATAAGAATTTATTAAAAATACTTTTTTAACTATTATTACAGGTAAAAATAAGTCTCACACATATTATCCTCCTCTTAAGTATTTAGTAGTAAGTAGGATTATATATTAAAAAAACTAAGATTATTTATTTTTCTAGTGATGTTCAATTCTTAATGAATGTTTAATAAATAAAAATAACTTAGTAAACTATATTTTATATCTATTAATTTTTAATAAGTGTGAAAATAACAAAAGTGACAGTTAAAATGAATCGAGGAGGGGGAGAATTTTATCTGATGTCTGGTAATTGCATTCGCGCTGTAGGATCCAATTTGGACGGAAGCATTCCCTATATAGAAATTTTTTTATACGAAGAGTTAAACCTGAGACATTTGATTAAAGAAAAGAAAAGTTCATGGCCAACATCCTTTAATATCATAGCTAAAAGATGTGAAAGAGTTGTACCAATGTATATATTGCATCAACGGAAGTGTGTATTGTGTAGTGTTTGCTACAAAATCTAAATTATAGCGAATGTGTGCTACAAAACATAAAATATATTTACGTTGTAATTATGTATCGTAAATACAATCTAAATAGTAGAATTTACGTTAGTGTCTTATCAGTATCTGTCTACCTCAAGAAAGGATTCACGTTATGTGTTTTTTGCATGTCTACTTCTTAGTGTCTTCCACTAGCATGTGGATGGATGTCATATTAGTAGTAGAATCAGAAATTTAACAAAGCATGTATACAATTGAATATATATATATATATATCACATATTTTTTCCATAAAAAATGTGCACCGAACTATTTTTTTGCCTAAAATAGCTCCATCTATGGATCATATGAACAATATAGTTATTGACAGAATAAAAATTTTCAATAAAAGAAGTTAAATTATAAAACTTTCTTTTGCCCGTGTCGTGAAATGAAATTGTAGCGTATGTTAGTTAGAGAGGTTGGCGAAGTACTACGATTTATAGATTTCTTATCTATATCCAATCACAGCGAGAATAGAAGTGAGTCACTTTCGGCCTGTCTTATAGTCGTAGTTTTTAGCTTATGTAGTCGTCGGCCTTCCTACATGCATGCGTTCGCCAGAATGTCTCCTAAATAAATATATAAAAAGTCAATTAAGCAAATTTAGTATTTACTATAGAATTATAGTAAAAAGTTAATTTTAATTATGTATATAATTTGATGAAAAAAGTTTGGAAAATAGAGTTGGTGTTATGGCTCACTAATTGAGACAACCAAAGAAAGTAGCATATAATTATTGATTGATAGCTATAGCTATACGGAACTACATGTGGTCACAAAAATGACAACTAAAGATAGATATAAAATTGGCTTGTCCTTTTAATTTTGGGCTACTAATTAAGAGTGTTAAGAAAAAAGTAAATGGGTCAATTAGGAATAAATAAAGGAAAAATAATGTAATTAGGTAAACATATGACATGTATTTCTATTATATAACTAGAAAAAATTACAATTTATAGTTATACCTAAAGTTTTATTATTATAGTTAAAGTTTTGTTGTCATTCTCTCTCTCCTCTGTTCCTCTATCTCGCTCTCTCCTCTCTTCCTCTATCTCGCCTCTCTCCTCTCTCTGCAATTTTTTGCCAGATATACAATACATATGTATACTAGCTGCATATATACAATTATTTTGACAGTTATACATAGTCAGTTCGACAGATATGCATTTACAATTCGTCTCTCTCTACTCTATGCCCTGTCTCGCTCTCCTTTCTCTTTCCTCTCTCGATCTTGCTCGCCTCTCTCCTCTTTCTCCTTGTCTCGCTTGCCAAATATATAAATACATATGTATATTAGTTACACATATATAATTGACAAATATACATATATAATTCGTCTCTCTCCTCCTTCTCTCGATTTCGCTCACCTCTTTTCTCCCGGACTCCAGGTTACATAGTTAAAATTATGCCATGTAATTATGTAAAATATAACTATTTGATCATATTAAGTTTCAAGTCTATTCTATTTATGAGAATCTCCGTAAATAAATACATGTCACTTTCATAAAGAATGATCCCCCTAACTACTGACCCCTATTGGGCAATTTTTATTGAAAAAAGGTTTCTGGTTAATCAAGGAAGAAGTGTTTCTTATCCATGCATATGGTCCATTTAGGGTAATCAAAGCCAACCCCTTTAAAAGAACAACTAAAAGCCAGAGGCTAATAGATATATAGCAATTCATATTATACAATAATACTAATATAATCGATGAAATTTTATAAGTGAGATTTGAAAAGAGTACACAATCTTACTTCTATTTTACGAAGGTAAAAAGATTGTTTCTGACAAATAAAACATATATTGTATCAAAATTGGTATGGAAAGAAAAAAGATTCGTGAAGAAGTGATGTCGAATATATAGAGAAAAGAATAACAACAATAGCATATAATATGATAATTGAAGCAAAAGAAGCAACATGTATAATAATAACATTGAAGAATAAGATGGCACGACGGTAATAATAACGATAATAAAAAGAAAAACTAAATCATTATACAATCCATTAGATACTAACGTTTTATCCTAATCCTTGACCTCCATATCATTCGATGAAAGGGTTCAAAGTTGAGTTGGATATGTTGGAGGTATTCCATATGGTGTGTGATCAACCAAATAACACAAACAATAGTTGATCAAGTGGTACCCCAAGAAGATCAAGGGCAATGAATTTTCATAATTGGACAAACTTGTTGCTAGCTTTTGAGTTTTTGCCTCATCCAAGTTGCCTCCAAAATACTCAGCTAAAAAGTTAAAGAGTTTTGAGTTTATGGGTTTGCCATTTTAGAAAACATACTTCATTAAGCTTTAAATAAATTATTTGTATATATAAAGTATTAAGGTCATATGTAAGAGTCTACGAGTGTTCATGTTTTGGATAAAAATCGATTCAAATCTAAAAAAACAAACCAAATTGACTAAATAAACTGATTTTCTTTGAGTTTGATTTGGTTTGATTTTGAGAATTTAAAAACTGATTAAGTTGATTTGATTTTGATTTTAACCAATAACTGACCCAAACCGACTAGAGAGCACCCCTAACTAAATGAAGCAACTGAATTCAATTAAACTCATAGACAAAGTTTAAGCTCTAGCTCAGCCTATGATCATGACTATAGTCTTGATGCTACATATATAATATGATTTCACCTCTTAACGCCATCTTTTTTAAAATAAAATAATTATTAAAAAAAATTAATCGTTTAAATATTGGGCCTGCGTGGCATTGTTAGAACAGGAATTTGAGGATGGAAATTGGAAAATGGGAGGAACATATTTAGCAACATATTATTAGTTTAAAAAAGTTGCCAAGTAATATTTATTATTAGATTTTGTTGCAATTTCCTAATTATTAAATTAGTGGTCTAATATTATTTATATCTTCGGCGCATAAAACTCTAACTCCATTATTTATTAGGAAAAAGTATATCTTTTCATTTTGTGTTTTATAGTGGATATACCCCTCGTTGAAAAAATATATGTATATATGTTCATCTTCACTATCTAACGGAAAAGTTAATTATGCATCATTTATTAGACAACTAATCAACCTTTTGTTTTTTCGATTATTTGCTTAATTAACCAATAATTTCTTGACTAGACGTAATGTATTATTGCTAAATATCCCTAAATATATATTACCCTTTTTGATTTGTAGTATGTATTAGTTTAAATACTATCATTGATTTTTCCATACGTATACAATTAATTAGGCGAATAAGAATTAATATATACCAATACATTTGGTGAATAACTAAGAACTAATGTATACTAACCTATTAAATGAATACCAAAACGAAATAAATGTATATAAATTTGTTAGGAAAATCATTAGCAGATGTATACATTACATGGACGCAAACCCAACTAAAAACTAATTAAACAATAATCAAATGTATATCAATTTATTAGGTGCATAAGATCAACAAATTTTTGCTAGGTTAATTTATTAGAAAATGTATACATTACATACATGCAAATCCAACCAAAATTCAATTAAAAGAAAAAATTGCATTCGACAAACAATACATGTATATTATGTATGTATACATATCAACTACAACCTTATTTAAAATCAGAATTATTAGTTCGGATTTGATCAACTTTTTCCAAAGAACTTCTCTTGCCCATCAATCTATAAGCAAAATCACACAAGAAATACACTAAATCATCGCTCAAAAGATTTTCAAATCGCAAAGAGTTTTGCATTTATAAAGCTAAATAAAATTTTATCTTTTAAAATTTTTTGGCAGATAAAATTTTGTGGGACTCCAATAGGGAGAATAACAACATAATATGGAGAAATCTTGAAAGGAAGTGAAGGAGGAAAATATAGTAATGGGGAGATTTTAGGGGGCGAAGTATGAGTGAGGTAAAAATTTGAGATATTTTAGAAAAATAAATAAGAGAGGGACATTTATAAACTAGTGTATATTTTGAATATATCTTGTATATTCCTAACTTTCCCTTATTACTTCTTAAGCTAGCACGGCCCATATTGAATTAGTTGGGCTGATCCATGTTGCACTAGTTGAGGGTTCAATAAAAATTCAGCCCAAAATTTCTTTGGCCCATATAATATCACTAACACCTACTAGGCCCAATTGCATGACTTGAGCCCTTAGGTTGTAATCCCATTTTATAACTATTTGGAAGGTAATTTATTAAAATAGGAAAATTTTTATAGATAGCGTTATTAGTGCTCATTTAATATAGCAAATTCTATGTATTTGTGTGCATACAATATCTTATCCTATATAGTATGTGATTGTAATTATTTGTGTATGTATATATAGTCAATTGTAATACAATTACGTATGTGTTTTGAAAGCAGAAATTGAATGAATGTGTGATCAACTATGTGTTTGTGTGAGTGAACAATGATGACTAGAGGTCTTTTTAATAGGAGTGTTCATATAAGTGTATATTTGATACGAAGAATTACTCAATCTTAATATATTATAAGTGTGTATTTGGTATGAAGAATTACTCAATCTTAATATATTATAAGTGTGTGTTTGGTATGAAGAATTACTCAATCTTAATATATTATATTGTCAATTTTTTTTAAAAAAAAGTACTATTACAAAGAGTAATATATGAATCGATATTACTAGTTCAAATAATTTTTCATTAAAACATCGTCGATATATATATTTATCAAATGTGACAAAATCCATAATAAGTGGGGTGTTTTTTATTTTGGGGGTGATTCAATGAGTAATATATTAATAATTAATATGCACCAGTACATAGGAGTAATAGAGTTGAGTGTCTATTCAAGGAAGGCGATGCTACTACCAAGCTATTACATATAGATTGAGTGGATAAATACTTCTTAAGCATAATAAAAAAAGTTCCGCCTTTGTCTTATTCTATTTTTTCTGAAACAAACACAGGTGGAACTTCCAGATATAAAAAGGAATTTTCTTTCGTAAGCTTTGCTCTCTTCCTTTACTAAAGCATCTGCCACTCGATTCACCTCTCTGAAGCTATGGCGTATGGGCGGGAGAGGGAGGGAGGGTTCCCATCTGTCTGAGTAGCTCCTGCCATCGAAAAGCATGTTTGTATAAGAGGGGTGATCATTATCTATGAAATTGATGAGTAATTCCTTGCAATCAAATTTCTAAAGGCACTAGTTGTTTGGCTAGAGTTATATGTAGTCCTTGTAGGAAATCATAGTGTGTGTAAAAAATACTTTATAAATCAATAGTGAATCTTCAATACCTTTGATATAATTTCTAACTTATAAGTATCATGTTACAAATTATAGCTAATTAGTACTATCTAACAACAAATTATTCAAATTAGATGTTTGCATCAAGTCAATAAACTCATATTATTTGTTTGCACATAACTCTTTAACACTTAATCATGATGAATTAATATACACTCTTACCTTATTAAATTATTTAATTATAGTAAAATTTATATAGTTTAACTAAACACTCCATATGAAATGAAACAGTAACTTCCATATGGGTTTCATGCTTTGTACCATCCACATATAACAGTATGGGCAAAATCTTATCTAATTGAATGACTTTATGTTGCAATTATTTGTTTAGTGGAGAACATTATGCACAAATATTCAATGAAATTTACAACTTGCTTTTGGGATTGCTAATATTTGGGATTACCCTCAAATCTTGCATGGTGCTCCACTATAAAAACTTTCCCATTTAAAAAATGTGATTTTAAGTAGTTTGGACTAAGCTTTTACTTGATTTAGTAGAATCTTTTATAGCAAGAGCTTGAAATTACTGCTCGTTCCGTTCATTTTTACATATTCATTATATTATTTTAGGATATTTAATAATATTTGTTCAGTTTTATAAAATTAGTGAATAATTTATTATTTTATGTCTAGTTTATCCTTGGTATTAAATAATACAGTATTCATTTTTCTATGTTTAGGTGACTTATATTTAATAGATGTCATTTCGAAAAATGACTCCGTGATTTCCTACTTCTTCGTCCTTGTACTAAGTCAATAGTAGACAACTATTGTTGGGTAGAGAGAATTACTTGTTGGGGAATAACAGGCGATAGCGGAAGCGTGATATTGAAAAGTGTAAATAAATTGGGCAAGATAATAAAAGGAGGAGACACAGATTTAACGTGGTTCACCCAAAAATATTAGGCTACATCCACGGACGACAAGGAGCAAAATATTATTATAATAAAGAAGTGTACAACAAAACCTCACTGGGCCTAAGATCAAGAAGAACCTTTCAAATATCGAAAGATCCATTTAACAGCATCCCAATGAACATTGTGCATATAGCGACTC
>JAPFFP010000008.1:922117-954780 GCA_026153255.1 Solanum medicagineum | reverse complement strand
TAGGGGTTAGGCTGCGTACATCCGACCCCCCCTCACCCTGCAATGAGCGGGAGCCTGGGGTATGTTGTTGTTGTTGTTGTTGTATTATAGGGTGAATCCCAATAGATATAAAAAATCTCCCTTTTATTCTTTAATTTTATAGTGTTAATGTGTCATACAAAAATAACTGGAATTAAAAATAACTAAAAATGAAAAAGGGATATTCAATTTTAAATATTTGGATAAATTACAAGTTCCTCATGGTAAATGGTAAATGTGCATGTACTTCATATCTAGTGGGGATGTTGTTTATCATTGAAGAGTCCCACATCCTATAAAAAAAGGATGGTTGGTCTTCTTAATATGATTTGGGTAACTCCTCTTTGAATGAGCTAGATTTAGAGATTGAGTCAGAATTTATCGTTATATTTTTATATTTATTAGCTCATTTCAGATGAAATGGCTCAGTCCATGTGCATCATTTGATGAAAGCACTTTGATTATCTCCGTTGATTGATTTATCAGTTACACTTTCTCTTTCTCAAAAATAATACTCCTCGTCATGTGCCCTTCATTGGATTGGGGCAACATACTAGTGAGTAGTTTATTCCCAGGCTTCATCCCATCGGGATCAAGATGTTAATCAAATAGAGCTAAGAATAAAACGTAGACTTACTTGGAGCTTGTCTTATCTCAACATCTGCATAAATAAATATTAACCATAAAAAGGGACTAAGCCTACTCTACAAGAAATCTTTTTTTTTTTGTAGGCATTGCCTACTAGCTCAAACAATATTCTAAACACCACGTTGAGTCACAACTAACGCCTCAAAAGCATGAACAATCCACACACAGAGAACTTGCAAATGATATACATTGTTTTATTAGAGTCATAATTCTAATGAGTAAACCTCCAAATTAGACCCTAAACTTGGCACCATTTTGTAAGTTGGAACTTAAATTTTCATAGTGCACAAATAGGACCCTCAACTTGGCAATTCTGAACAAGTAGGCACAGGGTGCTGACGTGGCACAGTGAGTGCAGTACACTCGCGAGAGGCGCGTGAAAATTCTCTCTCTCTCAATATCTAATTTTTGCATTATGCACCTTACTAAATTTATATTTATATTGAAAAATCTCATATTAAAATACAAACTGTTGTATAACAAATATAATCTCATAATCAACCAAAATAAAAATAGTTCTAGTTTAAACTTTGAAGTAGAATGAGGTGCGGGTGGGGGACCAAATTCCGGAAATTGCGAGGCATAGTATTATTAGGATGGGTCATCATGGTCAAACTTATGTGGGCCTAAAAAATTGGTAGAAGAGAAACTATAATTAATAAGCATAATAATCGCTTCATTTAATTTATTTGTTTGTTTGATTTTACTATTTTATTATAGTATTTAAAAAATAAGAAAAAAATCTTTTAAATTTTACAGCACTAAACTTAAAATATATTTTAACTTTTAATTAAAAATAAATTAGACAAAAAAATTAAAACGAAGCGCGAATTATTTAGGTGAGTATAGGTTTGTGGTGGGATTGGATTAGGTTCCATTCCAAATAGTTGCGTATGATGAGGAAAAGGAACGTGGGCTTATTGGGCCCACATCCCATATTTAATGGGCCCTACGTATTTGTTCGCTTGGTCGGTTCGTGACACAGAACGCACGGCTGGTGATTTGCTTTTCTTTGTATAAATAAATATTAATATTGGGAAACTTTAGACGTATATTTGGTCAAACCTTTTCCCTCCACTTTGTTTCTACTTTTTTTAAAAACATAAAAATTTTCATTTTTTTAAAAAAGAAATAACTGCCCCATAATCTTATTTCTAATTTTTTTAATATATAACTAACTTTAAGTACTCCTTTATATTGTCTTAATAAATTTAATAATGTACAAAGTTAATGAAATATAAAGAATTTTTAAATTTATCATCTTAGACTAAAAGAAGTATGTGATGTAGCAAATATTGTATGGGAATTTTTGTATACAGCAACTCAAAAATATTTTAGCTATGTTTCATAGTTATAATTTGGTAATTACTTTCGTAATTATAGTTATAGCAATATTTGTATATATTTGTATAATTTACTATATAATTTACAGTTTTTGTTTAGCGTTTATATATTTCGATGTATAATTTATGCACGACGTTTGTATACTTTGTAATAGAATTTGCAGTGTTTGTATATTTCGTCATACAATTTGATTCGAGCATAACTTTTGTATAATCTCGCACAATGTTTTTTATAAACTACGTGAATTATATAAAACTCAAACTGTAATTACAGCTAGACGTTTATTGCGAGCCATAAAATTATGATTATGTTAGCTAATTAACTAGTATATATTTGTTTATCCGTATAATTTTTCCAATATGGGTATAATATTTTGATCTTAAATATACTATATGGGAAGCTATAATTAAAAAGTTCTTAGATGTAAATAATAATAATTTTTTCATAAAACAAATTTTAAAAAATGAATAATACATAGAGACTAAAACGGACTTGAAAATATCAAGGGGAAAACAAACCTTCACTCTCAATGCCCATATGAAAAAAGTTAATCACTTTGGAAGCAATGAAAATTTAACATATGTACACTATTTGTATAAAGTATTTTACACTATCAATATAATTTATGTTCGTTATACAACATCTAGATCGTATAACTCTATTAAATTACATTAATACTTCCACTTACATTCGTTGAAGCAAATAATTTGTTTTATTTTTAGAGCAGATTTATATCATCATTTATAGCATTCAGACCGAGTAACTCTATGAAATTACATTGATACGTTCACATATATTTGTTTAAACAAATAATTTATTTTATTTCTAGAGTATTAATATCACTTATATTACCATTATTTATTTTAAATTCATATAGATATCACCCCCTCCCCCCACCCGCACCCCCACCCTCTAAACTACTTAAATTTGCTATTTGGTTATTTGTGGTTAAAATAGTTACGCCCTCTATTCACTTTTATTTGTCACTATTTCGCTTTTTAGAGGTCAACTTGACTAAACTTCAAAGCTAAATTGAAGTAACTAAATTTAATCTTTAAAATATAATAGTGACAAGTAAAAGTAAAGGGAGAGAATATTATATTGAGTAAACCTAAAAGGTGCATGTTTAAATTGTGTCTCAACCTAACGTCACTTACAATAATATACGTAAAATTTACGGTAAAACTATTTCATATATCTAATGTTAATAATTATACTACTTATTAAATGACTGTTGAAAATTTCAAAAGGACGTTGTACTTATTATAATTGACTTTTGATCTCAAAAGTGAAGATTCATTTATACGTTTGTAATTAGTAGTTACGTGTACAATTCTACTTACTCCAAAATCATTTCATAAAATATAACAACAATAATAATTCTATATAATATAATAAATGATCTGCGAAGGGTGATGAATACGTAATTTATTTCTATTTTGTACTAATATAAAGATTGTGTCTAATGAATCATAGGTTAAAATCTGTTTTTAAAAAAATCATCTATCTTTTAGTTTTACTAGTCATAATCAAGTGGTAAGATATTTGAATATGTCTCTTTTATTGATTGTAAAGTGTATATTAATTAGTGTTATGTATAAGATACAAATTACATACTTTTTTTTGGATTCTTTGAAAAATTTGTTGGGTTGAATCATGGTAATTAAAGATAATGATGTTTTTCGTGCGGTGGATAATGATGGCTAATTGTTTTAGTGATGTCCATTTCAATGTTGTCTACACTCATTTCCAATTATAACTTTTGGAATAATCCAATTCCTACTACAATTATAGGTTATGATTTCAAGATGTGTTTTTTATTTTTTTCCTTTTCAAGTTTTGGTATGTAATACACATGAATCCAATTGCATCACGTACGTCTTTCTAGGAGAGATATTCATTTTTATACGTAATATATTTGAACTTATGTCTAGTCCTTTTTAGTTGCCTGATTTGGGTTGATGGTGGGTCGTAACGGCTTGTCTAAGGCTTCGATATTGGTACCTGCCATGTGAAGAATTCTTAAAACTTGATAACACAAGATAATACACTGAATGGTCATTGGCTCTACTGCAGGAGTCTGAAATCAACGTGTAGCTACTTGGGCATAGAATATATTTGCAATATTAAAAATTGTGAAAGATTTGCAAGACACCTAATTTTGAATATCGGAAGAATTTACAATATTAAATATTAATTATAGTGTGACTCTTCACACACTAATAGCTCTCTTATATATCAGATTTTCAGATTGAGAAGTTTCTGATATTTATATAGGTTCCCTTCAAATAGATCTCAAATCTGAATCATCTATATATGAAACTTGAAATTATTAAATATTAACGGGACCATATATATTATTGAAATTTATGTGAGGGACAAATTCTGGTTAAGTTGTTCTTGTAATGTAACTGAAAAAAATTCAAAGACAAAGACCTAACTAGAATTGACTTACCTAACACATGAAAATATTACTACTAATAATAAATGCTTGTTTGCTTGAAATGAGCTGTTTGTTCAACCAATTATAAATAAAAATAATGTCCAATTTATATAGTGTTTTTGTACCATACGGCAATAATTTGTGAAATTTCTAAAGTCAAAGTCAGAAAGATACATATTCCTATTTCCAGCCTATTTTTGCTTAAGCAATATGAAAATTGTGGTTGTTATAATGGAGTCACAAAGAGCTACTCTTCTACCCACCTTACTTATATTTGGAAGACGTATATTTCAAACAAATATGTTTTTTCAAAGGGCGGAGAATATCGCGATTGTAAATTGGAATAGAAGGTTAGTATATTGAGCATTGTTTTACTTTTTTTGAGTAGGTTGGATGATAATATAATTTGATGCATCCTATCTGTTTCTTTTTGCATATTAGTAGTACTAGCATTATCTTTGTAATTTTTTATCCTCTGATATAGTACTGTTTAAAACTGAATCGAAATTGATTACCTGAATCGAAAAAAATTATTGATTTTTCAATAACGAGTTATTGATTTAATAATTTTGGTAATGGTTGAAATTTTTTCTTATTATTAAGCTATCGGTTCTTAATGATTTTAGGTTTTTTCTTAACAGGTTAACCAATAACCTGATATGAATTAAATAAACCATTTAGTTTATAAAGTCCTTGACAGTTTCATAACTTTTATTTTTGAATGTCTCAAACTCTCAGTTATTCTATGATGAGATAGTGTTTGCTTTATTTTGAACAAAATGTAATCTATCAACTCATGTGTATGGTTTATTTGATTTGTCAACTTGTTTCTAAGTAATTTTCAACAAAAATTTTTTTGCATCAAGTCTTAATGGTGAAACGGATAACGATCAATAACCTATAATCGATAAGTCAATACTTTAATGGTTCTATAACGATTTAGCATATCTGCGAACCAACAACCGCGATAAATCGAACCGATAAACTTCAAAACCGACTCGATCCGACCAATATTCAACCCTACTTAATTTGACATTTATCATTACTTTATTATTGTTACATTACTTTTTAAAAATTTTATTGAGTGTTACGTAATAATTTCTTGATATTTGATATATCATATTTATTTATGTATTTTCTTCAAATTATTTTCATATGCGATACTTGAATCGAATGTTTTTTTGCGTAAAACATTATGTTCATACTTTATTGTATTTCTAAGTTCACGTAACCTAAGTTCGTTCTCTAGCATAATTTAGTGATCTATTCATTTGAGATTTTATTGGCTAATTTTTTTGGGTCCAAATTGATGTGAACTTAAAGCTTAAACAAATAAAACTCGTGGCCACTAATATTTATGGACATCATAATTGTTTTACATGTGGCATTATTCTTATAATCAAGTCAATAAACTCGAGATTCATGTTATAATTTTCGAATTTAAGTCTTATTATACACTGATTACATATAAAAAATATTAATGTAATCAGATAAGATATAATGTACTCACATGTAAATCTTTTGATAAACATTAATTAGTAACATTGTAAAAATAGTGATTAACTTATTATTTACACGTTACCACATTAATGGTGCAAATATCTTTGCATGATCAATATATATAAGGGAAAAGGTAAAAAAATATCCTTAAATTATTTGAAATAGAGTAGAAATATCTCACTGTTAGATTTTAGCTCAAAATATTCCTCAATTAATTTTTGACTCAAAAAATATCTCTCTCTCTAACGGAAATGAAAAAGAGTTACAAATACTCCCGAACTATTAGAAATTGAGCAAAAATTCCCCTTGGTTAGATTTTGATTAAAAAGTCTCTTTCAAAAAATTCTGCAATATATATATATCACTCTCTCTAACGAAAATGACATCATCATGCTATGTGGATAAAAAGCGCCACATGAACAGTCCACGTGGAACCCCATTTAGGGATCCAAGAGGTTTTCCCCTCGAATATTAGGTCCAAGACTAGCTTTTTCATATAAGAAAAGGACCATCATTTTACTTGTAAACGTCTTAAAAAGTCAATCTCTGAATAATAACATTGATTCATCCTCGTTAAAATCATTGTCTCCTTCTTGAATCAATTTCTCGAGTTCAATAGGATCCAATTCTTCAAATTTTCTGAACCTATGAAACTTGTATAGAAATTGTCATGTTCACGTTAGCAATTTAACTCAATCAATATAAGTCATCATTTTCAAGAGATAATTTAGTTGCAACTATAAACAAAAACTTCTTTATTTTTTTAATATACTAAAAATCTGAACTATTCAAAGTTTGACAAAAATTGATTGCAAGATGTTGGAGTTGGATTTTAATGGAAGAGGAATATTCTAAATAGTAACTTTAAAAGTTTTAAGAGAGGAGTACTTTTTAGCCGAAAACTAACAAGCATTATTTTTGCTCTATTTCTAATAGTTGAAAGGATTAGGTCAAACAATAAAACAAAATTGAGGGGTATTTTTGACCCTTTCCCCATATGAATATAATTTGGGAAAATTCGTCAAATGTAGGAGTAAATCTGGTGAGTTTGTTAACGGCATGGGTATAAATAAACTTATTTTAACGACGAGGATAAAGTAAAACAATAAAACAAAATTGAGGGATATTTTTGACCCTTTTCCTTTAATATTTGTTAGAAAGAAGGGCATTCTTGAGTTAGAAATTTAACGGGGATGTTTTTGAGCCAAAAATATAATTGAAGGGCATTTTAGAATCAAAATTTAAGGAAAGAATATTTCTGACCCCTTTCTTTTTTCTAAATAAAATAAAACAATGTGTAATCACCAAATCCAATTTGTAAAATGTACAAATTGAGGATTTAAGGAAAAAAAAAAGTAAGCATAAGGTCTACTAATTTGACTAATTGGTAGTAAGTTTAGTTAATTAAATAATCTAGCTAGGAAGATAGTAGTATAAAAATTAGGTTTGACTATATTGAAGAATATCTTGCAGAAAACAACTTAGTTGTGCCAACTAAAAGATTTGAATAAATCTAACCTAATCTTAGCTCATATCCAATCTTTGAATTCAAACATTCATATATTATTCTTAAATGATTCATAGGGAAATAAATTCAAAAGATTTGACCAATTTATTGTTTTAATATTCACGCTTGCATTATTTTCTACGACCAGAATCTTGGACATAAAATCTCAAATTAAATTAATATTTATTTGTATTAGAAGTTTTATTTTAAAACTATTGTTTTCATTAAATGATGATCTATGGGAAAAATTCAAACAATTTGATCAACTTATTTGTTTTAATACTCATGCTTGTTTTATTTGATACTTCATCAGTATCTTGTACTAGAAAATTCAAACTAAATTACTATATAATTATGTTAAAAGTTTTTTTTTTTTTTAGAAAAAAACATATATAGGAGTAATTGGTTTCATTAAATGATTCATTAACAATAAGAACAACAAATTCACAACACTATCCTTTGTTTCAAATGATTTTCTTTAATTTGTTTTCTTACATTTTTTTTTTTAAAAAAAAAAAAACCTATACAAAATAGATTCCATTCTGAAACTATTCATTCAAATTAGATTCAACGCAAACTATTTATTCTTAATGGACCTATGACTGAAACTATTTATCCTCTTACCTCACTTTTTCCTATCAACACGACGTTCACATGACATCAACATAACTGTTATGAATTTATTCTCTGTGATACTCCATCGGTATATTGATACCCTATTGGTATCATATAGAATTCGACTCCTTTTTTTGTTCTAAGAAGCAATCAAAAGAAAATTATTAAAGTAACAATCTTATTTACTAAACTCTAATTAGTAGAAAATATATTTTTTGTAATACTTCCATTGATAAATTGATATCATAGGGTATCATATATCAATATATTGATACCCTATCAGTATCCTCTGTAGATACTCCTTTAGTATATCAACATCCGATCGGCATCATATAGGATTAGACTTTTTTTTTTAATAAATAAGTGAAAAACATTAAGATATGATACCGATAGGGTATCATTAAAAAGCATGATGCCATTCTCTGTAATACTTTGTTGATATATAGATACCCTATCCATATCATCTACGATACTTCATCAGTATCTTGGTACTCTATCGGTATCCTCTAAGGATACTATGTCGGGATATGATACCCTATCATTATCATATTCTAATGTTAGTGCATGAATTTTAACAGTAAATAAATTAGAGCAGTGTTAATTGTTGTAATTAGTTATAAGACATAAATATAAGAGTAAATATGAATATAAATAATTTGCTTCAAAGAAACTAGAGCTTTATTTTTCCAATATTTTTGGGTGGCTAAATTAAGAGGCTTTCACGACTTGGAAATTGGGTAAAGCCCAAAAGGCGCGTAAGTCCATAGAATGTCCATTATTTATGGGCTTTTCTACATTCACTAATGGCCCAAAAATACCACCACAGAGACCATTAAAATTCAAGCCCAAAAATCCTAGTAATTCCTCAACTTTATTAGACTTCAGCATAATAAAAAGCATTATTTTATACATAATAAACAAAATAATAATATGTATTAGCAACAAAACACATATTTGAAAATCAGCTTATATTACTTAGTTTTAATTATTCAGATTCATACACATGAACCCAATTATACATATAATAATTAAATATTAAATCTTAGATTATGTGTTTGGTGATTCTTGTAAAATGCCTAGTGTAAATATAATTAATATCATTGATAGATCTAAAAATGATCTAAATAATTGTCCATAATTTTAGATTATACTGATAAGTGAAGATACTTTCGTTCCATTTCATTGGAAGTTACATTGAATAAATTTACATGGCTTTTAATATTTCGTCTTAATCTTTTAATTAGTCAAGCAAAGGACAACAAACCAATTAATAAAAATTTAAAGGGTGACTTTACTTATACCATCCCTTTAGTACAATGTATTTTAATGAGTCCTCCATCTACTTTGAAAAATTATATGAAGAAAAAAAAACTAAATCTTAAAAGATGATAATGAAATGGTAAGTATTTCTTCTTTAAGTCGCCTTTGTTAGAAAAAGTTTTATCCCTTAATATGAAACTTCCCAATATGAATTCACCATTAATCGGGGCTCAATACGAAGGTATACCAAATGTCAGGCGGGAAACAAACAAACGAACAAAAAACTTTACCCCTTGTTTAGATGATTGTTGCCCGTTGAATTGTATTGTATTGTTAGTTTAAATACAATGTTTGTTTTGACTATTACTTAAATTTTATTATCGTATCGTTTAAATCCATTGTTAGATAACGATGAAAAGACCCATTTTGTGTAACGACTGATTTGGTGTGGTTGTGTCGTTACTTTAAATCTTCTGCTCATCTTTTACTTTATTTATTATTTAGTAAGTTTATATTATCATTTATCCTATCTTTTCATGATATCTACTACACACTCTACAATTTCTTATAAGTTTATCATTCAAATTATGGATATATGACATTATACAATGACAGACAACAACACAATATATCTCATCCAAATATTGTATTTCATTGAAACAATATAGTAAAATTTAACACAGTACAATATAACATAATACAATATATTATGAAATAATACATAACAACCCTCCAAACAAGGCGTTAAACTAGGACTATTTTCAAAGTAATTAGATGTAGAATGGGGAGTAACTTGTAATTCACCTAAATATTTAAAGAATGGTAAAATTTCTTTTCAACTTTTGCACAGGGGCCCATTGTAATCAGAAGAAGATTTCAAATCAATGGGACCTAGTTTGAAATCTTTGATTGATTCATCACAAGGAAAAAAAAATATGTTTTAAAGTCAATCAAAGGGACACTATTTCTTGTACCAAAGTCCCATCTTTTCTATAGAAATAATAAATGTTACTAACCCCCCCCCCCCCCGCAATATTTAATATTGTTTGGCACCTATATAGTTTAGACCCCCACCCCCAACCCCCCACTTTGAAAGATCATTCACTTAACCTTATTTGGTGTAACATATATCCCCCAAAATAGGACCTTGCTTTCAATGAAAATGTACACGTGTAATTATTAATATTAACTCTTTTAAAACAACCTCCATAGAAGCTTATGACTTAACTTAGGGTTATAGAATTTTAATTTCAATTAATAAACATGTTATGATCTTTTTGTATGGTTAAATTAAGACATCCTAGTTAGTGTATCAGTTAGTTTGGTATTGGGCTCGAACGAATAGAGTCATGGATCAATTACATCTCACTCTTTGTTTTAGGTGTGACACTTATATTAAAGATGAAAATTTTGTTCATCCTATTATAAAAATTTATATATGTGTCAAGTAAAAGTGTCGATTTGCGCATTGACGAACTTAAGGTGCTTATTTAGTCGTTGCGAATAATTTAAAGAGGCCATTAATTCATCCTATTGTAAAAATTTATATATGTATCAAGTAAAAGTGTCGATTTGGACATTGACAAACTTAAGATGCTTATTAGTCATCGTGAATAATTTAAAGAGGCCATTTGCCCATTTATGTCCTTCTATTGATCACTTCTTAGAAATTTGTACATACTGGATATGCAATTTAACTCCTTTTAGTTTTATCCCAAGGAACTTAGGAAATAAAATAGCTTGGATTTTTATATTCTTCGTCAGACGTTTCTAATTCGAGTTAAAGGAATGATAATCTATTTAACGTAGTTTCACAATCTATAGTTCTAATTTTGTGAAAGGAGAATTTTGAATCAACTACTATTTTTGTGTAACTTAGAGATTACGAATTCAAATTACGAAAATGGTCATTAATCTTTGTGTTAGATTAGTTCGTCAAAATCACATCTTTAAGGCAGGACCCCTTTACAAACCCTATGTGATCATCAAATATTTTACGCCCGTCAATATTTTTGTCAATTTTTAGTTTGGAGACTCTTATATGTCCCACCCCACCTCAACAATAATTTGAATTTTTTCATTCTTTATCAGATATTTTTAATTCGAGATAAAAGAATGATCATCTATTTTACATAGTCCCGTAATCAATACTTTTAATTTTGTGAAATGAGAATTTTGAATCAAAAGTTGTTTTTATGTAACTTGGAGATTACAAACTCAAATTATGAAAATAGTCATTAATCTTTGTATTAGACTAGATCGTCAACATCAACATCACATCCTTAGGAGAGGACCCTTTTACGAACCTTATTTGGCTTCGAATATTTTGCGGCCCATCAATATTTTTGTCAATTTTTAATTTGGAGACTCTTATATGTCCCACGCCAACTCAATAATAATTTTTTTTAAAAAAATATATATATCCCACACGTAAACCTAATAAATAAATATAAAAATAAAAAAATAGTCCAACCAAATCCTAAATTAAAGGGGACTATTGTAGTGTGAATTTAGTCTCTGTCAGAAAACAAAATCTCTGTCCTTTTCTCTTATGCATCAAAATCAGTACTTTTCTTGACCTTCTTTCTTTCCTCCCATAACCCTACTCTTCTGGCTACTGTTTTCTTCTTCTCAATTTAAGAAAAATCTATCAAAGTCTACTACTCCATAATGATTAGACATATTAACATATATAACAATTTTTATGTTTATGGGAAAAAAAAAATTAATTCACAATTAAGATTTAGAATTCAAATCCTTATTGAGGGGAAATTCACTAGTGGTTATGTAACGATTCAGCTCGCTAGCGTTCGCTTTAGGCCTACGCCTGCACAGCTTCAAAATGCGTTACTAGTATGTTCTTAAGCTACGTTACTAGTATATAAGACATGTTTACTTATATAAACATCATATCTCTTGTGCTTTGTCGATGTGATACTTCATCTTAAGATGAATTATTACATGCATCCCTCTGTGGAGATGTAAAACGAGCCGTATGTCGGCCTCATACTTGTATAGTTCTATAATAGAGATTTTTCGGAACATTTTATAATGTACAAGTACTTCTTTGTAACGATTTAATTTGATTAATAGTATGTACACATCATTGGATGAGTAGTCACTTAGGAGGTGTCATACCTCTATAGTAGAGATCTACTGGAAAATTTAGCATGTACTAGTACTAATTTGTAACATTTAACTTGTTTAAAATTATGTACATTGTATAAATCAAAGTTGTTGGTTAAGTTTACACTAAATAAGATAAATGGAACTATTTCTACTATGGTTTAATTTAAAGTTTTATTCTGAAAACAATCAACAAGCAAGTGTTACTAAGCAATTGGGGTGCATTGAATATATTTTGTTTTAAATATAATGTTTACTTTGGTGGTTACATATTTTATTGTACTATTAAATGTGTTATTACTAACAATTTATTTGATGTGATCGCATTGTTATGCTATAATAGAATACTATACAATATATGGTGAGACGATATGTATCAAACATACAAACAATTTTTTAGTGCAAGTTCGTATGGTAGTTTGATTGGATACTACGTTTGAGAAAATAAAACGGAGTATTTGAATCTAGTAATAGATTAGATATATATGTGATGTATCAAAATGTTAATAATTTTGGACATATCATATAGAACGTTGAAATTAAAGAGTCATTATCTAATATCTTTTATTTTTGGGTCTTGATATTTTTAAAATGGGAGTCTTTTGAAATCAGTCTCTCAATGTCTATAAGGTAGTGTCGTAATGATAAGATCTGCACAGATTTTACTATTGTTATCGTAAAATATACTAAAAAGAAAAATAAGATACATGCACTGAAATATATGAAATAATTACTTTCTTGAGATAGTTTTAGGTTGAAAGTTGATAACATAGTTTATGAAAATTACTAATTGCACAGTAAAAGAGATTGAAAAGTAAGTTATAAAAACTTAAGAGAGATTTTATAGAAGGAAAACATCAAATCAAACACTAAAAAGAAGAGGGGACATGATTTCCTGTTTTGTGGAACAGTGCCAAAGAGCCTTAGTTGTCCATTAATATTTTTGTGGGACCAATTACTCACCTAATCCATAAAATGCCATAACCCCCCATCTCTTCTCCAACATACCCTACACCCACAAAAAAAGAAATTTATTTATTTTTGGCATTTGACAAAGAAGAGAGAAGAAAAAAGTAAAAAGTATTTGGGGGTGAAAAAAGAATATTTGAAAGTTAAAGTTATCTTTGACAACCTAAAATAAATAGTACCAGTAGTTTGTTTTACGTATATATTAATCTTGTGATGTTAAATATGTCATTTAAAATATTATAAAAAAAGATTATTCTTTTTAAAATAAACTAAAAACAAATCATTCTTCTTTTTGTATCTTAAACTTACTTTATTAACATATAATAATAACATTAAATATATCTAAAGTGAAATTTTAAAAGAATAAAATATATTTTTATGGTTTGAATGATTTCTTCTTCTTTTTTAATTCTTTTTCCTCCTTTATTCAAGTCACTACTCTCTATAACCCAAACCAAATGGCCCCCTTTCAAAAAGCCTTATCAAACTTTTCTACTTCTTATGTCTTCATTCTTCTTCTTCTTCCTTCCTTTCTTTCAAAGAAGCATCTAATTTTCTTCAAAAAAAAATCATCCAAAATATTACATATGTTTTGTTCTCTTTCAAAAGTAGCACTATTGCAAATTTGGCCATAGAGAATTGATTGTCAAAAATGATAAGTTTGTTTAGAAGGAAAGTGCTAGTGTTATGGATGGCTATTATATTAATCTCTCTTTTTGGTCATTGTGATGGTTCAAGAAGCAATTCACAAGTATTCAATCCAATAAATGGCCAAAGAAACTCTTACAATCATGGCCATTTTTGGAACTTATTGCCAAAAAGAATCCCAATTCCAGCTTCTGGTCCATCAAGAAAACACAATGACATTGGTTTAAAGAGTACTTGGAGATTACCTTGAAGATTATCAAGAAATTAAATATTGGAATTTTTTTCTTTATTATCAAGGTGACAAATGCATCTTCTTCTTAATTTCTCGAATGAACACTTGTACATTTTTTGGGTAATTTAAGAACTTTTTTTTTACTTTTGTTTATTGACTTAAGTAGCCTTAAGGGTTGTGTTAGGTTGATTTAGTTCTATGTTTTTTTCTAATCTTTTTTTGGTCATGGTGACTAGAAGGAAAGTTAAATGAGAAGGGAAGGAAAAGATTTAAGAACATTTTTTGGGTTTTGTTGATCAAAATATAATTGATCATCATCTAGCTTGGAGGTGGGGGTGGGGTGGGGGTATTTTGGTCTTAATTAGTATGCTTTGAAAAGCTTTGTGTATGTAATATGTATACATGGAAGAGATCATGATATAATACAAGAAGAAATGACTTTAATTTTGTAGAAAAATTTCTCTCATTTTAATTTGTTTATTCTTCCGAAAAAGCTTCTTTATTTTTACTACAAAGTAGTAAAATTTGCGTATATTTTATTCTCTCTAAATTTACTTGTGAGATTTCATTGAGTATTTTGTTATTTGTTTGAAACTTTTTCATTTTCTTGTCAGTCTACTTTTTTTTTAAGTGTTTTATCTTCTGCTTAATATTTATTTTAGGGCACGATAAATTAGAATTTACTTCGAAAAATCTCAATACAAAAAAAAATGTTTCTTATCAAAAGCTAATTTAATTTTTGAAATGCGAACTTTGAATTCTAATTAATTAAAATAAGAAAGTATTTATCAGTCCATCACGATCTTTTGTGTTATTTATGATCACTCTACAAAAGACCTTTTAGGCAATTAATTACACCAAATTTTGGTTTTTTTTCTATTTTCCGACCATTTTTAATCTGAATTTTTTCCCTTCTCAAACTATTCGTTTATGATAAATAAAAATGATATTTCTTGAAAGTTACATAATAATAGTGCAAAGATGATTTTTCAGGATTTGGACAATAAAAATGTAATGTTTGAAAAAATAGTAATAGTATTTTAAATTAAGTTAAAACAAAGAATATTCTATTAATGAAACAATATTTGAAAATATATTCAACTTGAAAATTAAGAAAATCGATCCAATATCATTAATTGACAAATTTTATATTGACTATTGAATATATCACAGGATCAATAATATTACAAGCTCACATTGATAAATTGAATAAAATCAGTTCTATATATAATCACAATATATTTTAAAACCAGCCATAATATCAAGGACTTATATTTATTAAAATAATAATTATAAAAATTTGTTATCCTTTTTTTTTTCTAATAATGTCAATAGTGAAAGCTACTTACTCCTATTTATTTAGTGTCCTAAAATACTGACATAATATAATGTCATAGATACAGCTTCACACGTAAACTATTTATTTATTTAGTAACTCAAACCGTACTGAAAATGTATCTATACCATATTTATAATAATTTATAATGCTGTCAAAATCATAATATTTTTATTTTTATTTCCTTATGGAGTAACAATTATTTTTTAATAATTAAATTTTATTTTAATTTGTCAGGTGAAAATTTTGTTTGCTTATGCTACCTGTTTGATTAAGAAATTAGTTTACGGCGTAATTTATTCATCATAAAGTACAATTTTGTCATATTTTCATATTAGGGCATGTTGACTAATTTCTTGAGGTATCTGCTATTTTCTATTGCACAATTATGTAATATCAGCTATAATCTTATTTATATTTTTATTAAAGGAATTTTTATAAGTAGTCACTCAAAAATATTTCAATTATGTTTTATAGTTGTAATTTGGATAATTACGTTTTGTAACTATAGTTATAATGACGTTTGTATAATTCGTGTAATATTTGTATATATTTGTATAATTCGCTATACAAGTTGCAATTTTTGTATAACATTTGTATATTTCGTTATACAATTCGTCCACAACATTTGTATAATTCGCTATAGTCTATTTTGCTATACAATTTAATTTGCGCATAACTTTTGTATAATCGCGCACAACGTTAGTATAAATCGCAGAAATTATACAAAAATTTAAATTCTAATTAATTCAAACTATAGTTATGTTAGTTAACTAATATATATTTGCTTACTAGCATAATTTTTCCTTATTACTATAGTGATATTTGAGAGTTTTTTTTTTTTTTGTACTTTTTTCTCAATTTTAGTTTTCCTTGTAGTACTATTTTACTTTTTCTTTTCGTCCATGTATTTGTCTATTAATTATGTGTCAAAATGATTATAGATTTTAGTATAATTACACAGATTTTTTTTTATTAATTTAAATCTTTAATCACTATAATGAGCGGTTAAAAGTAAAGTTTTCACCGAATTTTTTTTGAATACAATTAGTATGGGCGTTTATAATGATTTGAAGACAAATGTGTCCCATTATTGTTCATGATTTTCCCTACAAAAGTGACATAAGATAAGAACCAATACTTTTAATTTGTTCTTTAAAAAAAAACTACTAAAATAATTACCGTCAGTATCAATACCTACTATGATGAGATGGTTGAAATTTCTTTATCCTTAATTAGAGATCTTAGGTATACAGGAGTGGAGGTAGATCGAAGAAGTATTTGAGGGAGGTGATTGGTGAAACTTCATCTCATCGAGGACATAATCTTAGATAGAAAGGAGTGGAGGTCTCGTACTAGGGTTGTAGGTTAGTAGGACTAGACGTGTCTTTATATTCTGTGGTGTCATTATCCGTCTTATATTTGTTAATTTTATCGTATTTATATAATATTATTTACTTTTCATTATTAGTCGTTCTTTCTTTTTCTTCCTTCTTTTTTTTCTGTATCTACTATTTTCTGCTTATGGGGCTTGAGTTTTGAGACAAGGGTTTTCTGGAAACAAACTGTCTATCTCTATGAGGTAATAATAAGGTCTGCGTATATTTACTCTCCCAGACCCACTTGTGGGATTTCACTGGGTATATTGTTGTTGTAGAGATCTTAGACTCGAGTTGTGTGAATGAAAAAATTTTTGTTGAAAATATTGCTTCTAAAAGGAGTCTCATATATAATTTATGAATTTGGATTAATCGAGCTTTAATGTAAGAGCATCAGAGACATCGATGAGAAATCAAAAAAAGAAAGTTACAATTAGTAAATTATGTACTACTACTTGCTTTTAAAACAGGGAAATAAAGCATGGAATCCAAAGTTTAAAGAACAAAGGTTTAATTAAAGATATGAGAAAAATAAGGAAATCCAAAAAATAATAATTAGGGAATCCAATTGAAAAGTACATTTCTTGAGCATCACAAATTAGGTGTTTATTTATTTTTGTAGCTATAATATAATTTAATAATGGACCCAACACATGTGTTATTATTGATAAATTAAGTGTATCAAGCTTATAAAATACAAATAAATAAATATCTTTATATGATATAACATGAATTTGTCCATGTTAATTGCATCATGTTCATCTTTTATCTCTTTCATATCTTTGTTTTTTAAAAGACAATGTTTTGGAAAGATATTTCACTTTATTCTATTTAAAAAAAAAATAAAAAAAATTGAGCTATATATAGATTCTAATTATTTTGTACAATAATTTAGTACTCATTTATGCTTAATTTCAACTTGCTCTAATTAATTTAGCCTTCTACGAAAAAGTCCTTTTTTATGTGTATAATAGCCAATTTTCGATGATGATTATTACAATCTAAGTTTTATGATATGTATTATGTTATTCGTAATTTTGGTTAAAATTCATATATATATTTGTCTTAAATTATGTTATATGGAGCTTCAAAAGTATGAGTATCATATGAATTTAAATTATGTATTATAAAGTTGTTCATTTCCTCTCGCAATATAAAATTACCTAAGATGACAGGTGCACCTCATTCTAAGTCTTACTTCATCCGTCTTAACTTATGTTATATGGAGCTTCAAAAGCATTAGTATCATATGAATTTAAATTATGTATTATAAAGTTGTTTGTTTTCTCTCGCAATATGAAATTAAGATGATGGGGTGCACCTCATCCTCAATCTTGCTTGATTCGTCCTCCATCAAGGTATTATTACATATTACGTTATCATATTTGCCACGATCTAAGTTTATGACACATATTATTCGATTCGAATCTAGTCATTTACTCTACATGAATTTGTCTTTCAGGATACACCACATATACATCAAGCCTCAAAAGTGGACGTATAATCTAAATTTACATATATACCTAATAAAATTATTTACTTTTAACGCAAAATTCATTTTTACATATTACGTTCGTCACATAATATATTACTCCATGTTTTAAGTAATAATCATTTGTGAAAAGGCATTAATTTAGCGGCAAGCAAAACGAATCCTTTTTTATCACTATTATTATACATGCTTTCGGCAAAAGTTTGATTAAAAAGAATTAAATATTCAAACACACACACACAAATAAATAATTAATTAAATATTTCTACTCCTTAAATCTATGGATTTGTTTCTAAACATGTTTAGGGGGACCCCTCATGTTTAGGATTATGTTAACAAAGATTATTTGACTAGTATTTTATAATACTTTTTCCTCGAATATTTTAATTTAATTCATTTATTATTAAATCTTTTTCCACATTTCAAGGCAAAAGGTAAATATAAAAAACCAAAAGTTTCCCTAAATAGCTGCAAAATTAGCATATTAAATTATCAAACTGCAAATTCTGGAAATATTAATAGTCAATGTGGTTTTTTTTTTAATTGTTTTTCCGTCTTTTGTCATTGAAAAGAAAAGTCAGCATGGTCAATGGGCCATTGACTAATTTGTCAAGGGTTTGTAATTAAGTACCTTATCCTTATATAGATAAATCTATAGTTTAATTAAGTTAAACAATTAATTATATTGCCATTGTCAATTAATTTTTAAAGGTTTAAAATTATTTTAAAACCCTTATATTTTATAAAATCCAGCATTTATTATTTTGGACTAAATTTCAGTCCTAATTTATTGTACAAAATTTATTTCGTTGTAAACATATTTTATACAAAAAATTTTGAGCTTTTTCTCTAAAGTCACTTCCAATTACACGTAATAATAGTAAATTTTTCTTATATAAATCAATGGTATTTTTCTTTTGTTTTTTTTTTCTCTTTTCCAAATTCATATTAATTGTGTTTGTTGTTAAGATGTTTTACGAAATATTTCATTATAATTAAATGATATTTCAAACCTGTTGGTATTTTTAGAATTTATGGGTATAAATCATATTTTTCTAAAAAGTCAAATATTTCTCTCAAAAACTATGAGCCACACACAAATAACTTTCGAAAATATCTAAAAATTTATGGCCAAATGCTAATTTATAATGTGCAATTTTCAAATCTTAAAAATAATTTGAAAGTACAAATCGAATATACTAGACCAAGTAAAATAATAAAAAGAAATAAAAAAACTAGTCTTTTTAAATATGCTATAGTAGACTAGAGAATTTTTCTTTCTTTAATCCTTCTTTAATTTTTGGATTTTCCCTAATGATTGTAATAATTCTGTAGAATGACAAAAATCAAGATTTCATTATGACTCCACAAAATGACAGAAAGTAAAGATGGTAAAACAATATTCTCTGTTTTTTTTGTTCCAGTTTTTTTTTAGAATAAGAGTCACTTTGAACCGAGGGTTTTAGGAAACAACCTCTCTACTTCTATGAGGTAGCGGTAAGGTCTGCGTACAATCTACCCTCCCCAGACCCCACTCGTGGGAATTTACTGGGTATGTTGTTGTTGTTGTTGTAGAATAAGAGTCACTTAAACAAAGATTATATTAAAAATTGAATAAATAAATATAGAATTTGCTAAATTATTTCTATATAATACAAGTATAAATTGTAAGAATATAATTTAAAAAATATATTAATTTTTTGTTTATTTAATTTGATGACTTGAGATTTGAGAATTGAGACAGGTATGTGTCACCTAATTGTAACCTACTTTCATTGTCAATATTTCTTTAATAAGTTTATTAATCATAATGCATTATTTGAACATGTGCATATTGAAGTCCCATGAATGTCTCATTTAATTATACTTAAAAAGGAAATTGAGATGTATAACATATCAGAAAAAAAAAATTATTTTTTTCATATTTTATCTTTATTATTAATAACTTATTCTTCAAATTATGTTTGAAGATTTACTACTAAACATTAATTAATACAGTAAGAATAATGTGATAAAATAATTGTGATAATTAATTATTTTCGTGATAAACTTGTCAAATTCAAATATGATAAGTAAAAATCAATCGCGAAAGTAATTCTTAAGCATACACTTCATCCATCTCAAAGAAAATGATCTGGCTTGATTCGGTACAGAATTTAAGAAAAGAAGAAGTTTAATCTTGTGATCCTAAATTAAAGTTATGTTAAATGTATCAAATAATCCTTTGATCTTCTGGCATTATATATGTCACATGAAAAGCTGAAATTAAAGTATTGCAAAAAAAAAAACATTCTTTTTAAGCAAATTTAAAACGAAAGTAAATCATTCTTTTTTAAACAACTTTTCTGCAGACCACACATTTACTTATGTGGATTATAGTTGTAGTCCAACCAAACAAATACAAACTCATTACTAATGTCAAATCAAACATGTCCCAATCCCAAAAATGAAACATCAAATGCCGACCAAATTAAATCCAATCAAATGGACTCAAATTAAATACTTATAAAACTTTACAAATTTTACATCAAATCAACCAAATACCTTCATTTCACTTTAATCCAAAAAATTATATTTCAACTTCCCTTTTTCTACATGGGCTTTCTGTTATGTGGGCCAAGATTTGACATTTGGATAAAAGGCTTCTGCTTCTATGGGCCCATTATGAGGCCCAAAAACATTCTAAACCATGCGCAATAATTACTTCCTTTTTCACTTTTTAATATTTTTATCTTTTAATTTCTCATAATTTTACATTATGATTTGTTACTGTTAATTGTTCAATACTTTTCTACCATCATTTATCTTAATTGATATTATTATTATTGTTATTACTTCATTCTTTTTTTTTTTTTTTTGTGATTATGAAAGCAATATTGGATTTGGCGGTGCACTTGCTACATACCAATTAAATTCATTATTCAAACATTTTCTTTCACGCGTGAATTTTTGTTATTTTTTTATACTATTAAAATATAAGTACTATTTTCAAATTATTGATTGACAAGAATATTGTCAATCAAATACCTCGTGTGAGTGAGCATGTGTGTTTCTTTGTGTGTGTAAGAGTAGATTCTCTATTACGAGTGGAGCTAGTAGTCTGTATGTTGGTTCGATCGAATTCAGCAAATTTAATTTAAATAGTATTTTATGTTAATAAATTTATTAAATATGTATAAATATTAAATTTAAAACTCAGTTACTATTACTTAAAATTATTACTATAAAATTCAGAACCTATAAAATTAAAATTCTAATTTCGCCTATATTGTCATCTACTAAAAATTTAGATAAAAAGAAAACCATATGTACAAACAAAATTGACCTTCAACCTAACATTTTAAAAGGTTCATTAGGGATCAAAGTTTATTCGCTAATACCAAATGCTACTAATTAGAACAATACCATAAATGGTTTCATTTAGATGGTTCTCAAAACAACTTAAACTTCTGATAGAGGCGGAGCCACCTTTAATTCGAGCGACTCATTCGAATCCTATTCGATGAAACATTATCTTATTTATTCAATACAATCTGTTATGGCTAGGGGTGGCATAGTTTGGGTCCAATGAAATTACTACGAGTATATTTTTTTAAATTCTAACTTTTATCCTTGTTAATTAATAAAGTAAGCTTGCTATATCATTTGCCATATGCACATGTAAAAACAAATCATGCATAGGGAATTTATGAATATAATCATGGGTGAAATCAGGTAAGTGTAAAGGGTTCAACTGAATTTTCTTTGATAAAAAATTATATATAATGCTAAAATTATTTTATATATATAGCAGACGTTTAATCTCTTTTATTTATCCATATACTTAATTTTGCATATTTTTAAATCCCTTCAATAGAAAACCTGATTTCGACAATGAATATGATTAATTTACATTTTATGTATAAGGCCACATCTAGATCAAGCTACTTGAGAAGGGGACAATTATTAGCTTGATTTAACTCATTAAAAGTAAAGTTGGTAGTGTGGGAATAAATAATGATGATGGTAAATTATCAAAAAAGATGAAAAGATCTTTTTCTTACTTTAAGAGAGTAAAGTTTGAGGGATAAACAAAACCTTCTCAAAAGTACCTACTTATTGTTTAATTTTCACCTCATTACATCATTAATTTCTCCACAAATAGTTGCATAATACCAATCACCATGATTTTAGGGCATGAAAATATGCAACTTTAATTTACATTAGAATCTATAGGGTTTAAGGTGAAGGTTACTACAACTTTTCATTTCTTTATATTACAACTTTATACTAGAAAGTTGAGGGTCGTTTGGTTGGCAATACGTTATCTCGGGATAATTAATTTTGGGATAAGTTAGCTTGGGATGAGTTGTCCCATATACATGGTGGAATAACATATCCCATCACTAAGGCAAAATGGTGAAATAAATAATCCAAAGATTACCTTATACCTCCAACCAAACAAGGAATAAAACAATTCTATATTTTATCGTGAGATTATTATAACTTATACCTCATACCAAATTAGAGTTTAGACTAGGGTCTTTGGCCAGAATAAATAAAGCTTTTCAAGTTGGGTAACTTAACATGAAGTAGAAATTTAGGATTTGGAATTTTTAGAATTTACATTACAAAATTTAGTGTCTAGGGTATATAGAATGTCACACTAGAAAGGTTAGGGTTCTATTACTTATGATTTATAAATATTGTAATGTTTTAATGAGATATAATGTCATTAAGTTTACAACAAACACCTCGTAATAATGTTATTACTTGTATTAAGAATTAATTCAAGTTAACAAGATATTACATAGAAGGTGTATCCTTATAACTTAAATCCTTCTGCAGCAAGGCTTCAAATGGCAACACTTGACTCCATCCACTGATAAATGAATTGTATTATCTTCAATGTGCCTCCGCGATGAACCGCTTCTTGAACTGGACGCCCATGCAGCATATGAACTTTCAGCCTGATGTTTCGTGAACCCGTTATTACTAAGATCTAACAGTTGCAAGTTCTTTGCCATTTGAATAGCAGTCGATAGCTCTTGAATGTACCCAGATTCATGGTTCTTCATACAACTCTGATTCGTCGTTCGCTGTATAGAATCCACCTCCACTTGCTCATCTTCACTATCAGGAGCTTCAAGCAGATTATTATCTGTATTGATTGGACATAAATCTTCTTGAAAACCTTCTTTAGCATTCGCTGCAGGTACGCCAGATGTATGGTCTAAAAGGTTGATATCTGTTTGGAAGACATTTGAGCATGGATCATGTAGCAAAGCATGAATTTCGTCTTGATCCACATTTTCAGCCACGTTGAGCTCTTCCAGATAATAGTTGTCTGATAATCCTTTTAGTATCGAAAGAATTCCAAGAAGTCCCAGTTGACATTTCTGTAGAAGTAGGACTCTGAAACAACACTGGGGGTTACTCACTGCAGCTGCCAATGCCCTGCCACCCTGCATTTATATAGTTTTTACATTTTCAAATTGCAAAAATCAGAGTATTGTAGAAGAGTATTCCAGATTAACTGATTCAAGTTTATATATTGAGAACTATACCATTGGTAGGGTGAGGGAGCATAAAGCTTTCCAGAACTAACATACTGTTAGAAGATGAGAACTAATCCAGCTATATGTTAGAATATTATGATCTATCCTATGTTTTAAGGTTACAAGTATAGCATATTACTGCAAATTTTGTCATAATCAAGTAATTTTTCTTACTCAATAATTCTCCTTATGTACGATAGTCTAAACTCATGTATAATTAAGGAGCCTCTTGTACATACTAAGTAGTTTGTCTACTAACAAATAGCCTTATACTGCTTCCCAACCAATGGTCTTCCTTCTTTATAACTTACTAATCTCTCTTTGGTGACTGTTTTAGTAGTCCATTCTTCTTTCAGATGAAAATTATGGCATCATTGTTCATTATTTTGGTCTTCTCCTCCACCCTTTGCAATGACAACAATTGTTCAGACAGGTACTATAATCAGAAGAGTATAAACTATGTTTAAACTCAACCCTTTTTCTGATAGGTTCCACTCACTTCCCTCGTTGTTAGGTATCATTTCCCAAGAAGCACACACAAGCAGCAAGGAACTGAAGTAATGAATAATAAGAGAGAGTGAAACAAACCTCTTGCTTGAGCTGATTACCCCCAAGGTCAAGCTCAACTATGCTATTAAATACAGAAACTTCTGCATTTAATCTGACAATGCAGTCAGGTGTCAGACCACAAGATGAAACGTCAAGCTTCAGTTCTTGACTTTCTGTGGACAATGATTGCATCAATTTTAACATTCCATCCTGCAGAGACATCCCAGTGTTATCAATTTTATTTAAAGAAAAAAAAGGCACAACCTGGGGCACAAGGCATCCCATGATCAGTCTCCGAGGAAGGACGCACCCTAAGGGGTGTTATGTAGGCAGCCTATCCTGACACCTGTTTCAATAACTGACTGCACGGCTCGAACCCATCACACAGAGACGACTATATCATTGCTCCAAGGCTTTCCTTTGTTTTAATTAAAGATCTCATAAAAAGAGTTGAAAGGAAGATGAGTCACTTACTGGCCCTATACTAGAGCTTCCAAGCAGTAATCCAGACAAGCAAGAGCTTTTGATAAATTGGCAAAGACTCTCTATAACAGCCTTGCTTAGCTTTATTCCCTTCAAACTAAGCTCTTGAAATCTACAACAGGAAATATTAGATCATGCACTTCATAATACTTGAACCAGTCTTGAGCTTTTAATATGTAAAAAGAGGAATAAAGCAATTCAACGAAGTTCAAGGACTTGCCTCTTTAAGTTGGTAAGTGTAACCAAAAGATTTATCATAGCATTTGCAGCTATTGGGTGATTGTGTCCTATAAAAATGAAAGATTGAGGCAAATAAGTAATGCATCAAAATGGAAACGTTCTTTCACTCTATAGTTCAAATAGTCAATTATAAGTACCTAAAGAAAGATGTGTAAGCATTGATCCAGAAGTCAGTGAGTCAGCAACCTTTTGAATTGTTCTGGATGTGATTGAACATTGCTCAATATTTAAACTATAAAGAGCTGCAGAAGAAGACCAATGTGAGAATAAGCTGACGAAACTGCAACTGGAAGAGCCTGTAATGAGCCGTTAAATAAGGAGCCTACTCAAAATCATGACAGTTCTAAGATAATCAAGCACTCATCCAAATTCATGCAGAACCGGAAGCTAAAGCATACTCACTTTTTGAAAAGAAACTAGATCACTGCTTGAATCTTTATAAAATATATAAAAGAGTGAGAATATCCATACCTTTGCAATTCTGCAAGATAGTTGAAAGATATGATGCACATGCATCAGTCAAACGGTTCCCAGATAAGTTGAGCACTTCCAATCGGGTGTAAAGAACATTGCATTCACAAATCTGTAAATTAGTACAATCAGATAGGACTTCCATTGGATCAATTCAGAATGTTTTGTCTTTCATTAGTTTGACTGCAAACAAAAGAAAAGTGACAAAAGTGTGGTATGTTGATGATCTAAAATCAGAAGTGACTTTACTGTGTCTCCCTCAGGATCGATTAAATAAAACAATTTAGGTGCTCATATGAGTCACAAATCGATCTACACAACTAACATTATCAGCATTACATATTTCTGCAATTTGAGGCATAAAAGACCATACCTGAATTGCCTACAAATTTCTCATGAGAGATAATTCAGAGTCTAACCATATTCTGAAACTTCTATAAATGATTCAGGAATAATTTCAAACTAAATCTCATGCCTCAAAAAGAGATAATGGCTAGAATATTTCAAAGTTTAAATCTTAGGAATCATCATCTTCGGAAAAGTAGAATTATTAATCAAAGTTCTAGTGCAGATACCAGAATGGAATATCAGGGAAAAAAAAAGAAAGAAAAAACATTCTAAGGTAGATCAATTATGAACTAGTAATTTCCCAAAATCAGTTATCAAGGGAGGCTATCTTAACAGAAACTTACCAAATCAATAAAGCCCTCAAAAAAATTAGAGATTCCATTCATCAGGCCAGTTGTTCTCCAGAAGTTTTTCCCAAAATTAAGTCGTTACTATTAATACTCTAAAAGCACTCAGGTGTTTTGCTATTTTCATGTTCACTCTCATCAAGATACAATCCAATATCAGTCAAATGCTCAAATGTCTCTTCCTGGATTACTTTTCCTCCAATGTCAAACTCTTCCAATATTCATGGAGTTGGAAGTTAGTATTTTAGGCTACAGAAGATGTCATATACTTTTTACTTGAATAATCAGCATGACATTTTCAGCATGAACATGGGTTTGCAGTGCACAATTCATGGGTGCATTGTTCATCACATTTAAGGAAGAATCCAAGAAAAGTCATATTTCAAAGTGCTAAGAATTATTTAGTAAAACCTGGAACAAGGCAGTTGAACCAAGTCGATTGCAGTGAAAATCCAATGTCAAACCACCGTATTTTTGCCCTGATGCGGTGAATACTTGCTTAAGCTTCTCTATTGTTCCATTTCCTAGTACATGGTGAAGAATAGGAAAAGGAATAACAAAAAGGTAGTCTTATGATTCACAAAAATGATAATGGCTAGGAATCAAGCTATTTGATAATCATAAATAGCAAATTGGAATGTGCACTTTTCGGATAGCAGTATGAAAAAAGATCTTGACCATATGATTGTTACCTAACAGATTGTGTGAAAGGTCTAACACAGCAAAAGTTTTGTGTACATAGAGAGCATTGATTAATGGTGCCACTGATATATCTTGCAATTCGCAATCAGACACCACGACTTCATCCTCCGACACCTGGTAAACATAGATAAAAAGAAGCAATCAGATTAGGGTGTTCCATAAACACATTCATTTTCTTGCTCTAATTTGAATATGATTGCTAAAATTGCATTTATGCCTCCGTCCAGGAAAAAATCATGTACAGCCCCTCACTTTAAGATATTAACAGTTTGTCTGGGATATTGAAAAATTTAAATATCAGTAATATTTTTCACTTGAATGATATTTGAGTATCCCATTTATTAGCAGAAGAAAACTGCATTGTGTGTCATTTCGTACTTGAGGTAAGTAGGAGAGAGAAATAGGACCTCATCTTTGGCCCAGCCAAACCAATAAACAAGGTTCCATTCCATTCAAACAAGCTCAAGTAGTATTACGTATAGATTTGTATCATATTACTATGTGTTGCTTCATTTGCTCTATATCGTGCTGTCTTTTCTTTCATGCAACCCTCACTCAAAAGTTTTTCGTTTGAACCAAGGGTCTATTAGAAACAACTTTTCTGCCTCGCAAAGGTAGGGGCAAGATCCTACCCTCCCCAGACCCCTATGGATTACACTGCATATGGTGTTGTAACACATGCAAATGGAGACTGTCAATGCCAATTGATAAAGAAATACATAGGATATATGTCCGTCAACCAATTAGGAAAAAGAAATGAAAGTAGAGCAGCAGTATAAAAAAGCTAGACAGGTAAATCAAGACGTTTAAAGATCAATATAGTAGCTCCTTGCCTGGTTTACAATTTTGACCAAGATTACTGAATCATGGCTATTAGATAAGTAGAGGACGGAGAGAAGCTACTGGTAGAAGAGAACTAGGTTTGGTTCTAATTTATAAAATCTTCTAAGAGAAGTCTACCAACTCAAAAAAATATTTAGTCCTGAGATGTTTATATCAACTCCATGACAAGCTGCTAACTTGTTAATGAATATGAATGGTCCACAAAATCTCTGGCATCTTAGAAACAAAAGCTAAGGTATTGTTGGAAATGTAATGAAAATTTCTATCTTACCTCCTGATTGTACAGCATCTTAAGAACCTTCAGGATCGGTGGCTGAGAAAGCTCCTCGCAGCAATCAATGTACAGTTTCATGAGATGTTTTGGAACCCATACTGCTGATGACAAATTTGAAGTTTAAAATGTAGGGGATATAATTGTCATGGCTTTGAACATTTCAAATTCTGAAAATAGCCAACAAGTTTTTTTTTTATTTTCCAAACCTACTCCCAGAAAGACTTCATCTTTCAAGAGATCAAGACCTTTTTCTTGTTTTCTAAGTTAAATTTCAGTTCTAGCTGCATAAAATTCTTAAGAATTGCCATAGCCATTATAGCTATTTGCATTAATTCCATAGCATAGTTTTATACATCTATTGTTTTTTATTATATCTACTGTTTTTTGTTTGGGACGAATACATTTGAGCTGAGGATCTTTCAGAAACAGTCACTCTATCTCCATGAGGTAATGATAAGGTTTGCGTACATTCCACCCTACCCAGACCCCACTCTATGGGATTTTACCGGGTATGCTATTGTTGTCATTTGCAGTAATTCCATAGCAATCTCAAGAGCAGGGAAAGCAAGTATCTGTATTAGGAAAGAGTACATTGGTGTGTTTCAAACCAATATATTATTTCTCCTTTATACATTTCCAGCTACATAAAAGCGATATTTGACATTGACTGCACAAACTTCACTTTATGGAAGGACAACAGGAAATGGTAGCATGGATGATAGTTGTCTATTTCAAGGAATGAGTTGTTCCTAAATGCTAAATTCTAGGAATACTAACCCATATAACATGTTGCCGCCAGTTTTATATTTTTACTATGCTTGATATAGGATGTAAATATTTGTAGGTTTCTCTGGGATAATTACTACTCCCTCGTCCCATTTTAATTGTCATGCTGTGTTTGTCAAAAGTCAATTTGACTAATTTTCAAAGTTAGATTAGATTAAATTAACTTGATATTTTAAAATAAAAATTTAGATATTCAAAAACTATGAGAAAAATGTTATTGATTGTAATTTTTTCATATTAATATGATGAAAAAATACATCTTAAAATGTTAGTCAAAGTTTATATATTTTGACTCTAAATATGGAAATTATGACAACTAAAATGGGACGGAGGGAGTACTAATTACTTTAGTATATTGTGAAAAGGGGGCTAGTAGGATGATATTTACGAAATCTACCAAAAAAATACCGCTACTATACTACTACTCCAAAATTTCATCTAGCACTAATCTCAAGTCATTTCCGTATCCTTAACAAGTTTTGCGTTCATAACTTTAGGGAATTAGAAACACATTAGAGTTTACTCTTTCGACAAGGACGAAGCCACAAACAATTTGAAAAGTAGCAATAAGGATATCACATAAACACAAAATTAGAGGACAGGAAAATGAGTATCCGAGAAGGAGCGATCAGAAGAAACATACCATCAATTGAAACTTCAATGCATGTCTTCCCAGCAATATTATCTCTTAGGATATTAACTGCTTCTAATGATTCTATAACTCTTCCTTCATGCATCATGTGTTGAATGACTGGCACTAGGCCTATGAGAAACTAATCTATATCAGATGACTGACATGTGATGCCAAGACAAATAAGAAAATAAACTTATCCGGAGATTGCTAGCACTTCATAGCAGTTTTATACAAATACATTCAACGGATAGAGCAGATCACTTGAAATCTTACTGCAACACCGTATCAACCTTTATCAAGGTTCCTCGAAAATTTTATGATAACAAAGTATTTGAAAAGCTTCTTTGCTGCTCCGTGGCATTTTATAAAATCCTTGTAGTTCTCATACAGATAATAGGACCAGCCCACCAGAAGCATTAAGAGCAATAATGAACCTTAAAATAATAACCAAATGCACATTTTGCGAAGCACTGGAACATTCATGCGTTGCAATAGCTATCTCTTCTTGTTCTTTAATAAACACTGGTTGATGCCTTGTGAAAAGTATTAAAACAACAATTTGAGAAGGTGAGAGTGTTAGACCACTACAAACTGAAACTTAATCCCTACCTTTAGATCTATCCTTAGCTGAGAGCTGTAAATAGTACAAGCATGCTACTTCAACCTTCATCTGCTCTAAGCTTAGAGATGTGTCACCATTACCTGAATCCCATTTTACATGTACTACATTGTTGCCAATTCTGAAGAGAATATGTTGCTGTTAAACACATCAAGTAAAAGACACAGTCAATTATTGCAATGTAATAACAGTATTGCGACAAAAATGTTAATGTTTGACAATCTTTCCTATAATGAACCAAATGATCTAATCTTGTGCATGTGATGGATCAATGGCATAATTATTGTATTTCATATTATGGATATAGAGTTAGACTTATCACTAACTATAGGTGAAAACAGAAACATATAAACTGACTTGGGACTTTACTTTTTGTGTTAACAATTATGACCAATATGTAATATCTTGAAGATTAATTTACACTTACACAATGTTCACCACAAGCATGCGGGTTGAGATCAGAAATACTGTCATAACCTAAAACACCTGCATCCAATTGTCTGCCACAAGCTCCAAAACTTAACTTTGGAGCAGACCTTTTTGTGCTTGAATATGTGAAATGCTTGTCGTCCCTTAAACCTAACTCAGGAGTCCTAGATTTGTCGGAGCAAGTGCTTTCTTCTACATTGATAGGGGTACAAGCACTGACAACACATCCTGAACCAACTGGTGAAACTTCCTGCCAGGCAAATCAACTTTCTTTTTAATAATAAGTACTTAATTAAATTCTCCACAAGGAAGCTATCTCTTCAAATTCTTGTAAAAATTTGAATACCTTCAGTCCATGAGATGGACTACAGCGATGCTTTGTGTCTTTAACTGCAAATTTATCCAAATACTGATCAGTGTTCTATTTTTTTCATGACATAAACTTACTAGTAGCTGCAGACCAACTTACACTCATCAGAAGTAGCAACAGTTTCTACAGAACACTTGTGAGAGGTTCTTCTTGAGCAATGACCCATTTCACCATCTTGAGGAGTAGAAATAGTCCTGCAGGAGCTGTATACATCCTCATTATCATCTTCATCATCAGAGAGAATAAGGCGGACACGTTTACGGCCAACTGCTTGACTACCAGCAGGTCTCGACATGCTTGGGGCCGAAGAATCAGGTAGCTCAGTAGAAGCAATAGTTGTTTCTACATAAGCTGATTTCAGCTTAGATAGATTCTTACTGGGACGGATTAGCGATATCAAAGGCAGATCCTCAGATTCATCTTCGCTGCCATGAGATTTTGATTTCTTGAGACCTAATTTAGCTGCCTTTGGTGAAATGCTATCATATGATGTGATTGGCGATTGGTTGCCAACTTCTGTTTCACTTTCAGAACAGCAGTCCCCTGCAACATATTGTGCTTCAACATCTCCAATATTTGATTGCTTCAATTTGTCAACTGACGACTGCAACTTCCTGTAATGTTTCATCCTTGTTACTGACAAAAGCCCTAAGAATCGGTGATTTTCAACATGAAGACTACGCACAAGACAAAAAGATTTAGATGTTTACTTTTCAGTAACATTTTACTGATGGACTAAAATCCAAGGACTTCAGGAATAGAAGTATTTACCTGGCCTCTTCCACATTATCAAACCTGATCATCTGGCTATAGTGCATGTTTTCTAAAGCAGACAATTGAATCGAGGGCTTCTTTGCCTGAATGGCAATCCTGCAAAATGTATAATACAGTTGGCAGATGTTAGGACAAAGTATTGATGAATTGGGCTGTTAACCATTTTTTGTTCTAGAATCTTTAACTTTCTTATTTACAGCTTTCATTGTGTCTGTTTCTCAAGTAAAGCTACTTGTATGCCATCACGTCAGCACACAGAAATGTAGAATAGGGATAACATAGTGTCCATAGATGTATTAACACACCCGGCATTCCAAATCACATAGTTAATTTGAGTAGGGGGATACTAAAAATACAGTTGAAATTATATGGTAGTTTAAAGGACACAAATTTTGAGGAAATATAGTATTAAAAAAGGAATTTATAGCAGAGGAAAGAGATTTCCATTTGGAGGATACCATTTGGAGATGTGTTAAAAAGGAAAGTTACATTTCTTATTGGGACAATGGAGTATGAAAAATATAAACAGAATAAATGAACTATGTAAGGATTGCATCATTTTCGTTGGGTATCCATGCAATGATAATCTTTTACTTTATCAAAAAAGGCAAAGAGAGACCCCACGTACAGATAGATTTTACTGAGCATGTACATTAAGAACACAAGTCCCAAGGGACGTCCTATGGAGGTGTCTAGAGGTCAAAGGGATCCCTCTTGCATATATCAGGGTGATTAAGGAC
>JAPFFP010000008.1:902331-914140 GCA_026153255.1 Solanum medicagineum | reverse complement strand
CATTGACTAACTGCTACTTCACAAATGAAAGAAGCGCAGATAGTTTAAAAAGCCATTTTGCTTTATTCCATCATACTGCAAAGCCAAAAAATAGTCAATCTTTGGCTCCATCCGAGATTGATGGAAATGTTGAAGTGTAATAAACATACCTATAATATAGCCTTAGACCTATATTACTACTCACATGATGGGAGGTATTCAAAACATTTGCTTACATATTATTATTATTATTATGACAGCGCCACGTCAATAAATTATCAGATCTAAAAATAAATAAATTTTTTCATGTTATTTGATTCCTTTTTCATTACCATCACTACACCCACCACACAACAAACCCACTATTTTCACCATTAAGTTCATGACAATCACCACGAAAATTATAACTCGCCATCAAATTCATTCCTTCACCATGAAAAGATTCAATGTTTGTTGTCAATTTCATTTTTCTACCGCGAAATGTTAAAACACTAATCATATATTTTAGGAAAAATTATGCAAATAAGTAAAACATATGCTATATAATTAGTTAAGACAACTTAGTTTGAAATGATCATGGCTCACGACTAACTTCTTTGTATAATTATAGTTTGAATTTGTACAACAAACTATGTCAAATATATAAACACTGTGAATTATATATCGAATTATAAAAATGCTGCACTAATTCTATAAAGAAAATATACAAACACTGCCAATTGTATAGCGAATTATACAAACTTGTGCGCAACTTATATATCAAAATATACAAATGTTATGTGAAAAATTGTGAATTGTATAACAAAATATACAAACATTGCAAACTGTATAGCAAATTATACAAACATTGTGCCCGAAATGTATAAGAAATATATACAAATGATTTATAAAAATTGCAAATTGTATAGCGAATAACACAAACGTTATACAAAAATTGTGAATTGCATACCGAAATATAGAAGCACTGCTATAACTGTAGTTACAAAATCTAAACTATAGTTATAAAGCATAATTAAGATATCTTTAAGTTGCTATATGTGAAAATTGCTCTGTATTTTTATCACCCACCTTTAATCTACTACGAAACATCACTCCAATCCTTAAAAACTCAAGTTATTCAATCTGAATTTAAAAATTCTAGATATCTTGCATCTAATAATTGTCCAAAATCTCCATTGAAGAAACTAACTAAAATTGAAAGTATAATATTAGAAGAGTTGAAAGTCGAATTTTTTTTTCTTATTAAATTAAGAAAGAAGGCATAATGTTCTATTACCACGGAGAATTTGAAGAAATTGAAACAGATTGGTGATGGGAGTGGAGGTGGGGATGAATGGAGAAGAATAAAGGAGGAGAGAGGGTGGGGGTTGTGGTTGGTGATAGGGGTGAACCTAAAGCCAAGTTAGTGGTGGGAGAGGTAAAGTTGGGAGTATGACGTGGATAATTGAACTTTTTTTTCTTTTTAAATAAAGTTGAGATTTACCTAAATTAAAATTTTAGTATGCAATTTATTTTCTCATTAGTGAATTTTAAGTATTTGAGTAAAAGATTAAATTTTTCTTTTATACTAACCAAAATGATGAAAAGCGCTGAAAAAGAATTTTCCGACACTTTAATTATATGTGAAAAAATTGTTTGAATTTTAAAATTGGCAAAAAAGAATGACTTTATCTCATAAGAGAAGAAAGAAAATCAATTAAAAAGATATCAACTTAAATTTTTATCTTAATAAGTCATAAAAATATTCAGTAAAAATAAACATGTACCATATTGATCAGGTTTTAATTTCATCTTACATTATCCATCTAATAATGTTTTTTATTAAAGTTAGTGCCAAGTAAATAAAGGACCATTAAAAGAAACACGGAAAGCAGTAAGTTTTAGATTACGTGGGACAAAATAAGTTTAACTCCTATTGCTTTGATTTATCAAAGCTCAAGCATATATTTTTTGTTAATTTGTTGAATAATACTTATCTTATTTTTTATTCATAATTAATAGGTTCTGGGCACCTCTTATCACAAGGGTGATTAGTTACCAATGGAGACATGAATTGTCGAATTGAATCTGTACAATTTCTCAATCTTGACCGCAGGCAGACGTATAACTATCGTTCGCATTCACCTTTACTTCGGTACAAAGAATTGATGTGTCACGTTCCTAACCATAGGATTGCTCCACTTGAAAGATCGGACATTCATTACTACGTATATAATTACCAGCATCTCCGCTTTCCCTGCTCTGATATAAGTTGAAATTCTCAAAGTTGAGAGTAAAGTATAAGTAAAATGTCACATATTGCCTACTTTTCTAGAATTACTCTCTTTATTTATTCAATACATTGGAAGAAGAGGGGCAGTAAACAAAAAAAACACTTAGCATTGGCTCATTTCATGCTACAACGCTGTCTCCCTTCATTACTGTGGTCATTGGTTTTATAAGACACTTAAATTTGTCCCACATTGCCAAGTGAAGAAAATGGTTAAAGCAATAGAGTGAGTATAAAAATGGGCCAAGTAGGTAGAAGAAACATACTTACCTGGACGGGGTCAATGGGTGATCAGGAAGGTTCATGACTTAGGTTGGTGACCTCCATTGCACTTTGGAGGTGTGCTTGCCTAAGGTTGGCCTAAGTGGTCGAGCCTACGTCATAATTTGTGGCAGAGGGGGCCTGCGTTCGCGCGGCCCCCACCAATACAAGTTCAACTTTTCCATTGTCGGCTCAGTTCTAAGTGGCCCAATTTCCTTTAGTTGTTGAGACCTATTTCCCCAGTTTTGCTTATGACCGAAACAAAGTAGTACTTTTTGTTGAGTAAATTTAGGATAAGATTTATGAATTATTTCCAAGTTTGATAAAGTATCATTTACTAATAGATTTTCCTATTATATTACAGTAGAGTGAAGCTAAAATTGTTTGCAGTGGCTAATTAAATGTCAAATAATTTAGTAAGTACTTCTTTCTTGTATATAGTTTTGTATTTTAATTGCTTAGATCCAAATTATTAAATATTCTTTTAAAAAATGAATAAATTAAGCAACTACTTACTAGGATTGTAAGTATGTTCATGCTTAAAGAGCTTTGGCTTAAAATAAAATTTTAACATGATGACGTTTATTTAAAAAATGACATTTCATCGTATTTTTTTTTTTTTACCTTTTTTTTAAAAAAAAATTGTCATTAACATTCTGTTGAGACACAAAAGCCCCACATTGGTCCTTAATAGGATGGGTGGACTCCTTATAAGGCTTAGGCAATCCTTCTCCCTTTGAGCTAGCTTTTGGAGTGTGAATTAGGCCGAAGACCTAATTTCAACATGGTATCAGAGCAGGACCTGTCTCATCCAATGTTGGGTCCCCGAGACAATTGGCCACGCACCAGATGCTAAGCACTGGGCGTGAGGGGGGGTGTTGAGACACAAAAGTCCCACATTGGTCCTTAATAGGATGGGTGGACTCCTTATAAGGCTTAAGCAATCCTTCTCCCTTTGAGTTAGCTTTTGGGGTGTGAGTTAGGCCCAAGACCTAATTTCAACACATTCGTATGAAAATCTGATTAAGAATTCTCATAGAGGGAACATATTTTTCTTCATCATAATAAGGCCACTCCCAAATTCGAAGTTAACCTATGCCTAACTCTAGAAATAAAACCCTTATGAGTGATTTAAATGGCTTGGCTTGAGATTTTCATAATAGAGATGTTAAGTTCAAAATTTTTTTGTCTGTCATAACAAAATTAACCTTTATGGATTAAGTTTGTCGCGGGAGGCTTTGTTTAGTGTAATGTAATTTTTCTATATGATTTGTAGGCTTTTGCATAAAAATACAATTTATCTTATACAAATTCAAAGAATATCGATTTTGTATTCTCTTATCATAAATAAATAAATATCAAATTATCATTGCAACATAAACTAAATTCCCCAAGGTGTTTTAGGGTGTACATCCTTGAAGAACTAGATGTTATAAAGTCCTGTAATTTTTTTTTCATAATTAATTCGAATAAATTCAAGATTAAGAATGCAATTTAATCAAACCTAAGTCACACTTAGTCACGATCAAAGTAATAAGAGTACTTGTAATTAAAATTTATATACAGCTTAAAATATATTATAACTCCATGGGATAAGATTTTTGTAGAATTAGTATAAATTACGATTGAACAATTTTAATTATATAAAAATTATAATAAAAAAAATCAAATGGTTATCTAAATTCCTACCGTGTCACATAGTTTGAGACCAAAAGAGTAATATATATTGGGTCGTTGGCACAAATTTTCATATCTAGTCTTTAAACACGCACTAAGTAATTTTGATCAGTTGGTCTTGTCTAAAAACACATGTTTTTATTTTTCAAAAACATATCGAGCTTTATATGTTGGGTTCGATGAAAATTATGATTATTTTCTTTTATGAAAATTCATATTCAAGGTATATCTCTTTTGAAAAGAAAAATTATTTTTTATTATTTTCTTAATTTATTTCTTAAGTCTCAAGATTTTAGGGGATAATTTTAAAATATTCTTTTAATGTCTAGTACTTTTTTTTAAAAAAAATTTTGCATTCTTTGAGATTTGATGAACTTTTTCTCATATTTATGGTTAATTTTTGTATCCCACTTTTTCAATTAAATCTAGAAATATAATTTGTTAAATATTTTATGAACCTTAAAACATCAATCCTCAATGACATAAGAATTAGTAATGTGTGTTCTTTTTTTTAATCAAATGTTTAGTTTATTTCTAATCTAATTTTGCATTTGGATTAAACTTTATTATAAGCCTCTTTCAATTATATCATTAAATTATTCTGTGATCTTTTATTTATGTAATTGAGTCAAGATAGATAACTATCAGACCATATTATCTTTTATAGTTGAGTCAAGGTAAATAACTGATGAATAATATTATTTTTTGTGGCCTTTTAACTAGCTAGAAAATAAATAATTTTGTTGTTGCGTTTGCTATTTTCATACTTGAATTATTTAAGGGTAAATAATTGTCATCTTAATAAATTGATCACCCACAACATCAACTTTCAGTTTTAAAAAAGATAGATCATCTCCTCTTAAAATTGAAAAGACTATAAAAAAAAAAAAATACTAAAATCGAATATACAATCTACATCGCACCAAAATTGCAAGTTATAATTTTTAATATGTATGCAATCTTATAAATTATTCAAAATACAAATAATTAAAAAATCACATATATATCAACAAATAATTTATCCAATTAAGATCACAAAGGTCATATGGTCACATATTTGCTTTTTCAATTAGTAAATATCAAACAATTCACATTTCAAATATTACATTGATATGTACTAGATTTATTTAACAACAAACAACTCTCTCTAAATAATAAAATTCATAAGTTAATTTATTTAGATAAATTTACTAGTAAGCTAATTTCATAAGCTAATTTATTGAGAAGTATTTTTATCTTTACATAAATTTTTTATAGTATTAAATCATATATATTATTAATATCGCTAAATTGAAGGTACTATTTATACATCATATTATTCAATTCATTTTGACCCAAATAAATTTGAATTGAATAATGCTTAATTAATTTGTTATTTGTACTCATTCTGACCCGTCCAAATTTAAATCAATTGTCACTCCTAAATGCATAATACCAAATGGCCTTATATTTCCTTGTCAGAATTTATTACCCCTTCCATCTAATTTTAGTTGGCCGCTATTCACTTGGAATAAAGATTAAAAAATAGTAAATGATGGAAGGTAATTTTATCAAAGTACTATTTAAATATAATAAATACTATGTCTTGAAAAATGTAATGAGGAAATGACTATAATTAATGATAAGGATAAATTAAGAAGTAAGTGTAAAATTGATAAGGATAAATTAGGAAGTAAGTGTAAAATTATCTTTTGATTTTACAAAGTGAATAAGTATTGCTGAATCTCAGTATAGGAGTCAAGTAAAGATGGAGAAAGGGATTATTATTATGAAAAACAGAAGCAGGTTCGTTGTGATTACCAAATTACCCTTATCAATAGGTATTTATTTGTCATTGCAATTTTTTGTCACTTCTCGTATCCTAGGGTTTTCTAAGAGCTTGGCATCTCTTCCAAAACAAAAGCAGCAGCCGCACTGCGACACAGTGAAGCTCTAGCCATGGTTTGTCTCGACCGCGTTCATTCTTGTATAAATCTCTCTCTAATGAACTGCAGTTGCTATTTTTGCGTACTGATTCGTTTTTTATTTTGTTGTTTTGGTTTTGATAATAAATATATAGTCTCTGGTCGCAAACGAAGATTTTCAGCACATTCTTCGTGTGCAGAACACAAATGTTGATGGAAAGCAGAAGATTATGTTCGCTATGACCTCTATCAAAGGTATCGGTCGCCGTTTTGCTAACATTGCCTGCAAAAAAGCCGATATCGATATGAACAAGAGGTTGATTCCTTCTCGTTGTTTTAAGCATACTTTCATTAATATTTGTTTAGATCCAGCTTCTTGATGCTTTCACTGTTGTTTATTGTACTCTTATTGATGTATTTGTAGATACAGTCGAATCTAGGGTGCTCCAATAGAAAAAGAATAAACGTATTAGTATTCACTCTAGAATTCATTGGCAAACACTGTTTGATTTTAATTTTTTTCATTTGGAACAAGTGTTACACCTTCAGATAAAAAGTACTCCCTCCGTTCCATTTTATGTGTCATTCTTTGACTTTGACACGTTCTTTAAGATTAATTGGAACTTGTGGTCCAAAATAATTCGTACATATTTTTGTGTTTGAGAATCATTTCATCAAGGGTAAAGAGGAATTTTAAAGTTAAATTGTTTTCAATTAGAGTGAGGTACATTTTTTTTGGAACGGACCAAAAAGGAGAAGGGTGCCATATAAAAATAAAATGGGACGGAGGGAGTAGAAAAAATAATTCAGTCCTAATTGTATATGATAAGTAGTTAATTCACTTGAAGTTATAATAGCTAAAAATAGTTAATTCGATAATAACTCCAGCTAGTATAAGATTGAGGCATTGTTTATTGATTGGATTATGTCAATAAGTCAGAAGGCCTTGTGGTCATTAAGTGTGTTGAGAACCACTTGATGGCATAGTTACCTAGTATACGTAGCTGTTTAGAGGTGACAAATATCTCACGGAATTATTTGAGGCTACAGCTATAAATAAAAATCAGAAAAATGAAGCTGCTATTTATAGACTACAGTGGGAGAGAGAAGGAAGTTACAGAGGGATTAATCATTGTTAGTATAGGATATTGGGTTTATTGGTTATACTGGTTTAAACTATTACTCTATTTTAACCAAAGTAAACAGATAGAATATGGAATCTTTAATTTTGTTATGATGAACAAAAATAGAAATGGTGGCCACAATATGAATGTGACTGAGACGTTGGTCTATGATGGGTGGTTATTTTGCTATGTCAGAGGGGGAAGCCTAAAATGTGACCCATTTGTGGAGGTCTATAATTTTGTATTTGTGAATATGAAATACTTGGCTACTGCTGTTGAGGTTTTTGATGAGAGAGCTATCATCAAAGTAGATGACAGTCAATTCTTTTGGTGAACGGGTTCACTGACGCTGTTATTGAAGTAGCCTGGTTGGATGTTTCATTTTGCTTAAGCTGCACGATAGTGCATGCACCAAGGAGTGAAAGACTTGCGTCAAATATAATGTATCAATTGGCATGGAGATGTTATGGATAAATATCGTAGTGATTAGTGATAGGAAAGATATCTGCTACTCCGTTAAACTCCTTATTTATTCTGGGTTACAAAACTTAGAGCCTGTTTGAGTGGTCTTATAGGTTTAAGCTTATAAGCCAAAACTTATTAAGTTTCCTAATTTATGATTTTGACTTTTTTTTTTCTTTTTTGCCCTTAAAAACACTTTTTTTGTTTTGTCCAAACACTACAAAAGTGTATTAAAGCCATTTTTGCTTAAATGCACTTAAAATAAGCCCAATCCAGATATGCTCTTAATTGCACCTGAATTATAAAGTTAAAGTGCCCTTATTTACTTCGAAAACTTCATATTGTTGCTTCGACTTGATGTATTTTACTTGATTGTAGTTTTTTCAGTCAGTTGTTTCATATAATTGATATTGGTGTTCTTTGCATTTGATGCAGCAGAATGTATATTTTTATTTTTCTCAGTGTCCATATTTTTATTTTTCTTCATTTGCGTCTCATCAATAAAGTGCCCACTTGATTGACAAATTACTGTCAACTAAATTGCTTCATCTATAGAAAGGATAGTTTCCTTATTCTTGTAAAGATAGTTGTATGTCGGTGCATGGATCTGGTGCTACTCTTTGCCACATAAATTTCCAGTTAGCATGATCTACGTCTTTGGTGTTCCAATGAGAAAGTTTGTAAAAGTTGTAGCTATTTTATTTGTAGTTTATATAGTGCGCATGACTAAGTGATTACATAGCCATAGGTGATGCATTAAGAGTCTGTATGCTCTTTTTCCATCTCTATATTTTAGCCTTGTTGTAATGTTATCTGAATTTGCTCATCTGCTGTCTTCTGTAGGGCTGGTGAGCTTTCTGCTGCTGAGCTTGACAGCTTGATGGTGGTTGTGGCTAATCCTCGCCAATTCAAAATTCCAGATTGGTTTTTGAACAGACAGAAGGATTACAAGGATGGCAAATTTTCTCAAGTTACATCTAATGCCCTTGACATGAAACTAAGGGATGACCTGGAACGTCTGAAGAAGATCAGGTGTGTTATTACGCCATGCTTTTGCTACTAACATCTTCACTATACAAAGAGACACTCAGCAGGTTAAAGCATTGTGCCTTTGTCTTATATTTATCATGTCTTTGTTGACAGGAATCATCGTGGTTTGCGTCACTACTGGGGCCTCCGTGTCCGTGGTCAGCACACAAAGACCACTGGCCGCAGGGGGAAGACTGTTGGTGTCTCCAAGAAGAGATAAATCATTTACATGCCAAGTCCTTTATGTGTTATGTTTCTCCTTAGAATGCGGAATTTGAGCACTTGCAAAAAGTTTGTTAGGGTATTTTTGTTTTGTTTTGTTTACATTTGAATTTTCTTTTCCTGCCTTTTGGAGATTTTTAAATCTTTCAATGGCGGTTGCAAGCATGTGCTTACTGTTGGGATTAAAGTTTTGCCGATTGCACTTGGGTTATTACATCAAATATGAGTACTTTTTATGAGATACATCCTTTTTTCAATTTTTAGTTTTTGAATAATACTTTGGGTTTTTGTTATCTGAAAATGCGTTATGGACCTTTGTGGTTCGAGATTTTTGAAGTGAAGTGCTCTTTATTAAGTAAAGTGTATCGAGTGTGGATACACGAAAATAAGTTCTTTTTTATGGTTAACCGTGCAGTTTTGATAACTATCTAGCTCTGATTTAGTTGTAAACATGTTTGGACAATGAAGTTGCAAGTATAATTTGATAGTTAATTCTAGTTTCATTGTTTTTGATGAAGTGAGAGGTTATAAGAAGTTGCAAGTATCCATGGAAAAGAGGATATTAATGAAAATGCGCTTATGATGGTCTACGTATTTGTTAACCCATCAAGACTTCAATAGATATAAAGAATCATCTACCAGTGCTTTTTTTAGTAAGTCAACAAAAATAGCAATTGAATCAATTTGAGACCATAAAATAAGCTTAAACGGCAAACCTGAAAGCAAGTCTACAACCAAAATGAAAGAAAACAAAACTTGTATACATGAAGCCATATTAATCGCTGGCATTGATGAACTATTTATCTCGGAATGCATCTGTATATAGACTCTGTTAATTGTTAGGAAAGGGGATGGATTGTTCAAAGGAAAATAAAAATGTGACAAATATCATAATTCATACATAACAAAAAGCTACATGAGTCTTTCTTCATCTTGAGGCGAATTGTTCGACTTTCTGAGGGTTCGCTGCCAACATTTTCCAATCAAGAGTCATCCAGTCAGTCTCCTCTCGATTTCAAGCAATCTACTTCTAAAAGTTAAATTCTTAGGCCAACAAATCCAGAAGATGTCATTTAAGTAAGATGAATATGTCCTAGTTGCCGGGTAAATTATGGTTATGAAAAGTAAATAATAGTAGCATAGAATTATTGAGATTGAGCGGATTATTGACCCAATCCAAATTTTAGCCCAACCCAATCTCTATTTCAACCAATTTTAACATTTTCAATTTCAATCCAATAGTGACTTCACCAACCTGTACATTCTAGTTTCCACAGGAGAACCAATAAGACACTTTAAGCTTTCCCATTTGTATCCAAATTTAGTTTCCCAAATCTCGATCAGCGCGACTGATCTGTTTAGTGAAGGGATCTGAGGTCCATACTTCTTTGCACTTAATGACCTCTGAATATCACAAGGTGAAAAATATACGAAAAATCTCATCAATGGACACAAGATAAGAGTGTGTGTTGGAAATTCAATCATATATAGGCAGGGCCCTTGGTCGAGGGGTGTCAAGGGACACCCGTTTTGTCAGAAAATTATATTAGGTCAAAATTTGATTATTTATTATATAAGTATTGACATAAACAAAATATTTAGCTTAGTGATTAAAGAGCTTGTAAAAATTGCTTGAGGTCGTATTCTATTTTTGGTAGCAATATCATGTAGTAAAGTAAGCGCGGTCACTTTTGATGTGCCTAAGTTGCTCTCCTCAGTATGCTCCTTGGCACAAACTAATAACAAAGATAATTATTTCACATTGTTAAAAATTGAAGAAGCTCAATAATTAATTTATAATGTGGAAGGTCAAAATTGGGTGTCAACACTAATTATTATACATAAGTGTTATAGTTTTATTGTAAATTAAGTAATTATGTCAAATAAACATGTGACAGAATTGTCTTTACCACTCAGGCCATGTGAAGGGAAGATTCCAATTACTCAAATGACAGCACCTTTAGGTTATGTAATTCATAAATAGAAGTCAGTTAAAAATATCTAACATAGAATAGATATATTGATCATGTTGACAGTTAATTTTTATCCTCCGCATTATAAATTAATCATCAAGTTTTTAGTTTTAACAATTTAAAATAATTAGCTTTCAAAAATATAAAAAATGTTTTCTCAAATAAATTTTATTTTTATTTTAGGAGATATTAATTTGTAATTAATTAAATTGTTTCAGGTTGTTAATATCAAAAAGCTCTTTAATTAATTTGTATTAATCCGTCTTGTAGTCAAAGTAATCAATCAAATTCGATTTTATTACATTTAATTAGAAACAATTGCATTTGAAGTGACTAATTTCTTAAGTTAATCCCCTACCCTTTGAACCCATTTTCAAGCCATCATTTACCCAATTTTGGTCCAAATCAATTCTTTTGTCCCGACCCAGCCTACCAACTTTCAACATACATTATACACACAAATATACATACATTATATACACACGCATGACCCCCACTCGCCCAATTTCCCCCCTTTCTTCTCGCTCCTAATGCGTAACACCCACACCCCCGTACTTTCTTCTTCATCTTCACGAAGGACAACTAAATATCTACATTATATATCTCGTAGATATTTAGTTCCTTAGAATTAGGCTGCGATGGACAGAGAGCTGTAGCGAAGGGCAAGCGAGGCAAGCGGAAGCGAGAAGAAAACCTAAGCTCTGATACCATGATGAAATTAGGTCTTGGGTCTAACTCACACCCCAAAAACTAACTCAAGGGAGGAGGATTGCCTAAGCCTTATAAGGAGTCCACCCATCTCATTAACCACCGATGTGGGACTTTTCGTCTCAAATGATGAAATTAGGTCTTGGGCCTAACTCACACCCCAAAAGCTAGCTCAAAGGGAGGAGGATTGCCTAAGCCTTA